>SRLM01000579.1:0-213163 GCA_015708895.1 Populus ilicifolia
TTACTCTCTAATTGGAATGTAGTTCTCCCTCCACCAAAATGTGGCATCTTTGAAATATTCGAGTGTGTAGTCTATTACTATTAAAGATACCATGTCTCTTTTGGCGTTTCAGAATCTCTCCTGATCTATATTTATAGGTTTAATTGGTTTTTAAATTGAAAGAAATTAAATTATTGTTCTAATTCTAAAATTTAAAATAAAAATTCATGATTAACCACCATTAACAAAAACTAAAGGGAAACACCATAGATTGTGTGTAAAAACATTGTTTTCACGGTTGACATTGAGATTTATTCATGAAGCATATTAATCATTATCAAATATATAATTTTTTTTTTCTATTTTAAAACATTGTAAAACAAACAAAATACCATTAAAAAAATTTAAAAAATGGATTTTTTTTTGTACGTTCAGAATAATGTTTCCATTATTATCTTGGGAGCAGAAAGCTCCACCCATGCCTGGGAATATAGCCTTTAGAAACTTGGTTGGATTCTAGACAGCTATGAGTTCGCTCTCTGTCAGTCCTAATTGCATCTACTGCAAAATTTGGAACTCAGTTTATTCTTATAGACATATTCATCTATAAATCAAAGGCAAGACAGAAAGGAAACCAAGTTAGAACTCAATGAAATTTAGAAAGGAACATGGTGGGAAACAAGGGTTCCTAATGTACAAAATCACCCTTGTGGTCAGTTGGCATCAGCAATCAAGATTGACTGTATCTACATTACGAGCAGGCACGCTGCAAAATATTTGAGCGTGACTCATGCCTGGGAACTCTTTCCCTTTTATGAACTTCTGAAAAAATGGGCCTGAATTATGAGAAAGTTATGGTAAAGCTACTCTCAATGAGAAAGAATGATGGAACCTAAACATGTTCTTTTTATTTATCTACTTGTTTTCTGAATCTCCTCCATCAGTGTTGTGAAAGCTAGTCTTCGCTCAGCACTTTGTGCGTCACTGCGGAGTATTCTGTGCATTGTTTTCAACTCTTCTGGACTAGCTTTCTTGAATAAGCCTCGCATCACGTGCTGCACATTGTCATCAACTGCGCAATAACCTCCTATGAATAAGCTACCAGGTTCCTGTGTCAAAAGGTTAATGCCAATTTTTTCCTTCATTTTTGTGAGACGGCAACTTGATCCAAACGGGGGCTGCTTGGCTTCCCTTGTATTCCTCAAATTAACAAGCCTGTGATTCCAGTATTCCACGCAACGATGATCAGGGTCAAGAGCCTCAATAGCCTGGAAGTAATTTTGTCAGAGTCAACATTTGAATTCAGATACCACAATCAGATGTGGACAACACAACGTGCCTCTACAGCATGTGTGCTGCAAACTCAAATATATTATGTAATTCCAATTTAGAAAAAATTACAGAAGTCTTATCAAGCGAATGCTATTAGATTCAATAATTCTATGGAACAGAAGCCACTGATTAAATATGACATGCAGAAGTATACCTGAACAATTGGTGGGGAGAGGAATCCAAACATTTCAATCCCATTAATACTCTGCGTAGGGGGGAGGTTTCTTTTTCCTAGGCTGTTTCGTCTTCCAATTTCATCATTTAGTCTTTGCATAACCATCTCCCAGCACTTCTGAATTGAAACATCCGCTGCTACTGTCTCACCCGGGAATTTTTCTAAAGATACCTGAAATTCAGAGTGTCATTTCGAAGGCCAGACAGGTTCAGCTCTAAACTATAAATTGATATTTTTCATCTATCCTAAACACAAGAAGATACATAAAGAAAAAAACCAACCTTGAAAAGAGGGCCAAGAGGCCCACCATCCCGTACTTCTGAAATATAAGTACATTTTTTTATGGGATCAGCCACATTAAAGAACTTAACCCGGCTTTTAAATCCTGCAAAAATAAACCAAAATTGAAAGAATATATCAATACATAAAATGAATAGCATAAACAGAAACATGAATAAGAAAATCCACGCAAACATCATACAACAGTGTACCTTTAGGGAATATGGCCTGCTTACAGCACCAAAGCTTTCCAAACATAACGGATCCTACATTTATTGGTTCTACGCAAAGATTCAATTTCTTTACTGGAATGCTTTGGTCAGTTGCAGATATTACATCTAAGCCACCCTTAGTCATTTCAGTTTTGAAGCTCTTTGCTGGCCTCACTGAATGTGAACGTGGAAACAAAAGATCAACCCCAAACAACTTATTACGAGATGCACAAGTATGCTGAGTAAACATTGGATAAGAAAGGTCATTTGTATTTGACAAATCCTGTAACTTAGCTTCACAATCTCCAACAGCTTGTTTCCTGTCTTGTTCTTTTGCCGCATCTGAACTGCCAAGCATCTCTTGCATACATGGTGAACCATGTGTCTCCTTCACATATGAGATTGCTTGGTTATCACAGCCATCAGATTCAAGCAGATGCTTACTTTCCTGATCGATAGACATAACATCAATATTCAAATCAATGCATCCCTCTTGCTTCACCTTACCTTTGTTTTTCATTACTGGAAAGCTGTTGTGATAACTCTCTGACTGGATTACTTCTGAAGAAGTATTGCTATTAAAACTGCAAGAGCCTTTGGTGCTCAATTTTTCTTCTGTTTTTTTGGAACGAAGTGGACTTTCCTTCCTCTTAGAATAGTTGTTTTGGAATTCCTCACCCTTAAGTTCCAGCTCAGGAACACGAGTGCCATTATCACCAAGAGAAACTAATCCCTGTTCTTCAGAGGCCCAGACCTTCAGACCATATGATTCTCCCTCCAACCCATCAACCAGCGTGTTCAATTCATCCATAGTGTAGCGGAGAAGGACATATCTATGGTCTATTTCACATGAACAAAAATGGCTTGCATGTTGAAGGCATGCAAATCGTTCAGGGGAGCACTTACAGCTGGCAGAGGATAAATGCAAGTCATAGAAGCATGAGAAACATTCTCTTTCGTTTTGCAAATCAAAGTCCTTTTCCATCTTTTGCAGTTTTAAATTAGTCGGAAGGCACTTTATTCTTTCCACTTCCATCTTTACCCTTTTCTGTCAGTAGTATCAACTTGAAGGAATCAGTACTCTAGATGGTACTCGAGTAGACTTTCAATAATGTAAGTATCTGAATAGACAAGCATTTATCATGTATGCATCTCAACACAAGAGAGAGAGAGAGAGAGAGAGTACCTTAACTGCTTCAGTAAGCACTCCATCCTTCCCACAGACACTCATCCACCTTAAATTTTCAGGAGTTTCCTTTCCAAGAAGTAATAGCTCCCTAAGGGCACGTTTTGCTTCCTGAGCTGCTCCCATCAGTAGCTTGTCATGGGATATAGATGTTTTGTGCCGTTGCTCACTGTAAAGCTCAACTGCATGCTGTCCATGTGCTAACCAATCAACAGGGGCTACATTCACTGCCTCTGCACAGTTGAAGCCACAATTAAAGCCAGAGTGGTATGCTCTAGGAAAGGTTAGAACAAACTCCCCAGAGTGCTGGACCACCCGATAAACTGGTACACCCTCAGCTTTTAAAACTGAAGGAGATAGTTGAGTTACCTGTACCCAAAAAAGGAATTACCATGTTAGATAACTTCTTACAAAAATTGGATGCGAAGCAAGGTCAAAACAAAAGGTCAAAAGCCTTTAATCCTTATGGATCCTTTACATAATATGATAGAGCCATCACAATGGATCTACTTAATCATTGAGCTAAGAAATTTACAGAAAGCTAGCCACTGATGCATTGATTACAGGGGCCATTACTAGCTCAAAATTTGTAAAGACTCCAGTTAAATGATTTAGTAGTATGGCACTCAGGCTGGAAGCATCCGCAGAACAAATCATTTTCAAGGTTCATATATTGGACAGCTATTTAATGCCATTTCCTTCTTGTTTGATTTGTGCTCTTTCATCTTCATTCTTCAGACATCTCTGGAACTTTTCCAGCTTTTATCAACAAATAACCTCTTAAACAACTCATTTAAGATCTGAATATTAAAATACAAAATAATCATCTTCTTACCAGTCCATGAAGTAGATCAGGCTGTTCTTCGAACAAATCAGGTAAATGTTTTCTCATTGCATCCTCCAAATTGGTAGCATGGCTTTCAGGTACTCCATACCATATCTTTGGATCACCCCAATGTAAATAGTTTAGCGAATATAAGTGGTGGTCCTCAACATGCTGTTCAAACACCAGTGGAAATGGTGAAAAGGGGAAGAACAAATCAGAAAAAAAAATGAGAAAAAGGTAAATCCAACTACACAGGCAGTAGAAGCAGCACAAACAATTGATATTAGCTTGAATGTAAAGAATAATATTGATCGATTTATAGTACTAAGCTGATAATGGTAGAGAGACAATGAGCCTAAAAGCATCAATAACTAGTGCAATAGGCTCAGAAAACTTGATGTATGCCTCTCTAATGTTGAAGTTAATTAAACTAAACCTAGCGGAGCCCACTTGTGTTATCACTTTATTCCTCTACATCTTTGAAAATAGTAGTTCTGATTACTTACCCAACAAAATGATGAGAAACACATTCCAACATACAGCCATGGAACTAAAACTCCTGAGATATCACATCCTTCAAAGCACAACACAGAACCGGGCAGGCGTGGTAAGTTGTTTAGATTCCAACCAGATACCACATACTGATCTGAATCACCTTCAGTCATCAAGACTGAAGCCTTAAGGAACCCACTTCCAAATGTTGCTGTTTCCAAATCAGCTCCATAAAGTACCTGCAATATGATAGGAGAGGAATATTGTTTAAGTTAAACATAGATATAAATCAAGATATAGGAGAACCAGGCATATAGAGAGCCATATTTTCATACCTTAACCTCATCAGTAGGTTTTTCAACAATCCGCCAGTATTCACCTTCAATATCCTCGACAGAAGGCTGCTCCCATTTCTGGGTTTCATTCCCATCATCCATTAGACCCTTCGTTCCAAAGTAGCACTCTTTGAAATAAGCAGCTTCTTTCTCAAACTCTTCAAGTGTGAAATCAGAACCAGAGTGGAATCCAAATGTCTCATCAGTCTCAGAGGCAACATTTCCTTCTGAACTAGAATTGGTAAGTCTCCTCTTGCGTCTCCTCGTTGTTCCCATCCTTGAATATCTCCTTTTTCGTTTCCTACTTTTAGATTTTTTTCTCATTGGCTCCCTATTTTGAAGCAACTCAACATACTGAATTCTTGTAGAAAATTTAGCACGTTCCCATATATCTTTCTCTTTGAGGCAGCAAGGTGGACTCCAAGAAGGTGGTGGGACAATCCGGCATATACCATACAACTCTGCTTTCGCACGAATCTTTGATATATAACCAAGTGTATCTTCAAATTCCTAAATAAAGAGGTATGCTACACGTTATAAATGAAATATAAGATAACACTATCATCAAATGCACCAGAGGAGTACCTCAACAGTTGGATAAAACACTGGAGCATCATCAATGAGAGGCCTACAAGCTTCGACTGGATCCCATCTGGCTGTTACCTGTACCACATGAATAATAATATCTTACCAAAATAACCATCAGGAATTAAATGGGGAATGACATGATGATATATCGATATCCCACAACAACTAATCTAGTTCAGTCTGTTTCAAGGCTTGGATTTTGCTCCATGTAAAAGAAAAATCAGATGGTATATTTGTCATCTAAATAATAAAGTAAAATAAAATACCGGCAATGTATGGTATTGCAAAAATATATTTTAGTTGTTCACACTATAAAAATCAAACTTCAAGAACAAACACTATTACATTAGATACTCCGAAAGCCATTGAAGACAAATGTTTAACAATTTGAATTTGAAAAGAGTACACACACAACTGCCACAATTGAAAACCGATTCAACTGTCTATACCTTTTGATTCTGGGGACTTCTTGGGCCCTTAGGTGTATTGTCACTTCTCCAAGATTGCTTCATAGAATGATCCTGCAAAACATTATTTATTCAATTACTTATCTTATTAAAACTCAAATTCAAATTCATATGCCTCATCCAGGCACTCAAGCTGTTATACAACACCAGATCCTATTATAAAACAAAGTTATTGTTTTGTATGCAAACCCTAAACATAGTCTTAGCCACATGGTCAGAGCACTAATTAGGAATAGCTGGGCACACCTGATTGATATCGATAAAACAATCTAAAACAACAATCAACGGAATACAAAAGAACATAGAACATCATAATTGGCTATCAAAATCCGACTGAGCAAGAAACCAAAGAATTTGCAAGAATCATTTATAAGATCATAAAACAAATTCCATAGTCCTTCTACAATTGAATTCCTCGATTCATTAACAGCAAATAATCAATACACATTGTATTCTCAATGATTTGTTTCCGGTTAAAAAAAAAAACATGAATGATCATCAGAAGATCAAAACTTTATGACTAATATTCTGATTAAATGACAGGCATGTCATCAAAGATCCAGTCTTTTCAACAACCCAGATTGGTACAACGCATATAATAACTATATTCAAAACCAATAACGCCAATCTAACACTAAAACAATTCAATCAATGAGAAACAAAACACATAAAGATCACAACTTTAAAGCAAATAAAATCATGGGACAGAATCAAACTAATCTCTCTGACATGAGAATATGCAGGAGATTTGAACTGTTCCATTGACTATTAAAAAAAAGAAAGAACTAACCTAACCAAAAATCGAAACCCAGAAAGAAAAACTATGTCCTTCTCTTCTTCTCCAACAGGAAGAAACCTAACCCTTAATTTCCTTCTAACCCAATTGTGTAAGTAAGAAACGGTTTCTTTCTCTCATAAAATCCAATACTAGGATTTTATTGAAAGAAGCAAAAGAAATGACTTGGGTTTTCTTTCATGTGATTTGGTTTGATTGGCAGAAAGAGAATAATAATAATTATAAGAATGACAAATCAAAACAGAATTTTATTCCTTTATTAAAAATAGAATAAAATAATAATTTTATTTAAGAACGGTTAAGGTTGAAAAGGATTGGAAGAGGTTTGAATGTGATGAGGAAATACGGAATCAGTCTCCTACTCTAATTTGGCAATCCAATTAATTCAGATTATACGTTTTATTTTATGCAATTAAGTAGTAAAATAATAAAAAAAATAAAAAAAGGTAGGGTCAGAGGGAGACTCTATTGGCACGCAATTGGTAGGATACAGTTGTGTAGAGAGAGAAAGCCGTTAAGCCTTAGAGAGAGAGAGCGGGGAAGAGAAGGTCAAGTCCTCAAGAAAAGGAAGTTATGTTACCCGCTAAAACGCACGCAGTTTTAACGAAATTCATGCCAAAACCGACGAAGTCTGCCACCTGTTCTTCTTTCTTACTTCAGTAGGGACTAGCACATTGCGCCAGTGTTATTAGGTCGGTCGGTCAGCGAGTTGATCTAAATAATATGTTGGTCAAATTTTTAATTTCAGCTGAGTCTTAAATTAATTTCAATAAAATTTAATTTAATATAATCAGAATAATCTATCCCAAATGAATAAAATCAAACTCGATAAATATCTAATTTAACTTTTAATTTCGTAATGCGTGTTCATGTATATGCTTGCACCTTGTTTTTTTACAGAAATAAAAATTTCTAATTTAAAATTTATTGGATAAAGATAAAAAAAAGTCACTTGATTTACAAACTCATGTCAGCAATATAAACAACATATATATATATATTTAATGTATAAAAACATATATTAAAATATAAGTTGATATGAGTAGATGGGCAGTATTGTTAAAAATTATTGTTATAAGATGATCTTAATACAATATTAAAATCTAGTTGATATTCAATATTCATGGTCAGAAGTCTTCATAAAACAGTTGTTTTGTTTTTGTTTATTTATTAATTTATATGAATAGTAAACCAGGTTAATATATATATATATATATATAATTATTTTGATATAAATTTCATGTTCTATTCTCGAAATTATTAAATAGAACATCCCATCCTGATGTTAACGAGAAAGTATAGCTTGAAATACTGAATGATTTCTTCGGGTTCTAAATATGGCGAGCCCAACTCTGAGTTGTAAATTTGAGGAGCCATCATGGAAGACTTACTTAAATCCAACAATCCTTGAATTTGAGTTCGACTTTTGACAAAACTAGCCCAACATAATTCAAGACCCTGAGAGAGTTTTTATTTTGAGCAAAATATTTTAGAAATTGGATTTGACTGGTTTTTTTATATCCAGTCAGATTTGATTAAACTTGTTTGTTTTAAAAGTATTTTATTAAAATAATTATTTTATATTATTTTATGTTTTAAATTAGTCTTTTTAAATCGTTTTTGATATTCTGATATGAAAAATATATATATTTTTAAAAAAAATATTATTTCAATGTTTTTAAAAATAAGAATTATTTTAAAAAGTAATCACTAACACAGTAACAAATAACCTCTTAATAACACCAAATTTACTTTTTTTTTGAAAATTATATTTCTTCCCTCCTAGAAAAATATCATAGCCATTGAAAAAAAATTGCATCGGATTTGATATCCATTCATTTCATTATAATATATTTGGTTTTGAATTTTTTATTAAATTTTTATTTTTTTCAACTTCATCTCTTATGATTTTCATATCTATTTTGATCCTTGTTTTTTATTGTTATTTTTAGTTTTTCTTATTTTTTTTAATTAAAATTGTTTTTCAATTCTATCTCTTATGAGCTTTATATATCGAATTTAGTTTTTATTCTTTTTAAATCTATAATTTTTTTATCTTTTTTTTTCAAATTTATCCCTAGTTATTTTGATTACTTACGAATTTTACATTGTTATTTTTTTAAATTTGCCTTTTATGCAATGATCCAGTCACATGATCTGCATCATAAGTTCTGAAGGTTAGACCGGACTGGTTTCAGTTATTTTTAATATATTTTTTTAATTTCATCTATCACCATGTTTGTTGGAAACTAACGTTTTTTTATTTTTTTATAAAATTATCTTGATATCATATCCTGAATGACATGATTTTTTTCAATAAGTTTATCAGAGGTTTGGTTCAGATTTTTTTCATTGTTTTTTAATTATTTTTTTAGTTTGGCCCTTTAATATAAAGTTAATTTAAAAATTAAGTTTTATAATTTTATTAAATTTATTTTTTATAAAGTTATCTCAATTTTATAATTAGATTATATATTTGCTTTGATTTTTGCTAAAGTGGAATGATAAAAATTTTTCATGTTTGGTTTTTTCGGATAATGTATTTTTAGAGTTCATGTATGTGCTCAGACATTCCTAAGTCAATTTCTTTTTGGGTTTCTTGGATTCCTAGTGGATCAATGAGCAGCAATGACAGTTTCGAAACTGTTGACCGGATGTCAGGACTTTTAATCAGGTAAATAGGAAATCTAACAAAAACATCTTTCAAGTTTGAATAAACATCTCCCAGCCTAAACGACCACTTAATAGGCACCAAAGAAAATGATTACATTCAGGATCAGATGTATTCTATCGAGAGGATTTTAAGTGGTGGTTGTTTTTTAAAATATTTTTTATTTAAAAAAATATTAAAATGATATATTTTTTACTTTAAAAAAATGATTTTTAACATTAGTATATTATTTAAAAGCATTGAAAAACGGAATTTAAATCTTAATTAAAAATAAATTAAACTTCACTCTCAAACCTTGTTTATTGTCCACACCACTAAGGAAGGGGACACGAAGTCGGTCCGGATGGGTCAAGGAGGGAGGTTAATCCGGACATCTCGTAGGAGAGCGAGTTCAAGCATTATCTGGAGGTGAGGTGAAACATCGTTAGCTGAGGCCGTATATGTATCCCTCATCAAATAGCATTGTAAATAAATAGTATATTGTCACGTGATAAATTACAGGTCGAATTAATTTGATTTAAATGTAAAAAAATATTAAGAGTATACTTTTTTTTAATTATGTTATTAAATTTGACCAAATAAGTTAATTTTAAAATTTTTTAACTCAATTTTTTATTTAATTCAAGTTTTTAATTAAACCATGTGAGAATTAGCTTAATTTAAATTGATCGATTTTATAGGTTTAAATACAGTCTTGATGATAAAAAAAATGACTTAATTTAAAAAAAAACTTCAAGATAAATTTTTTTAAAAATATTAAAATAATAACATATTGAATTGATCTTAGTTCCTCTATGATTCAGGTCATGAACTCTAATATATTTAATAATTTTTTTATTTAATTAGATGATAAAAATAAATGCTCATAAAATTGAGCACTAACTTAAAAATAAACACTTATTTGACACAATTATCCATATAGAAAGGAAACAAAAATCCATAATGCAATCTATTTTCTAACCAATTTAATATCAAATGATGAAATAAAAAAAATAAATTAAAAACAATTAAAAGACAAAAAAAAATATCCTATCAGTGGGTAAACTCATTAAACTTATGAATTGGGTAAGCCAAACTAGCATGTCAAATCTGTGAATTGGATTATGAACTCTACTGGTATTATAATTTGTTTTTTAAACTATTTTTTATTTAACTATATGAAAACAAAAAAAAACGATTGCGAAATCAAATACTAACCCAATTCTGAAATTTTTTTTAGATCACGATAACCTTTTAAAAGGCAAAACAAAACTAATATGAAACTGAATTCCCCATTGACCTTGTATCTGAGAATAAAATAAAATAAACTAATTAAAAACTTAAACTTGTAAGACTTACAAACCAAGTCAACTAGTCAAACTTTTGAATAGGTCCACAAACTTTATAAAATTTAATAACATAACTTTTCTAAAACTACTTTTTAACTATATAAGAAAAAATAAATGATAAAAAGAATCAAGTTTAATTAAAAAAAAAGACACCCCAAAAAACTAGTAAATGAGGCAAACCCGCAAACCATGCTAATTTATAGAAAGGTAAAATAAAAATAAATAAATTATAAAACTAAATTCTTAAGCATTCTAATATTAAAAGATGAAATATACAAAAATAAATTTGGAAAAAAGTCATAACAAAAACTCAAAAACAAAAAATAAAATAAAAAAGTAAAATATTATGGATTGCTATTGTCATTCATAATACAATGTGTATGGATGAATAATGATTTTCTCATACCTTTTAATTTGTTACTTTATAAAATTTAATAATATGATTTTTCTCTAAGACTATTTTTTTTAATTGTACGAGACAAAATAGACTATAAAAAAAGTCAAGTTCAATTATAAAAAAAATAACTCACTAAACTCGTAAAGCGGGACAACCTGGGTTATTTTGGCAAACCCTTAAACTACACTAACCTCATATAAAGACAAATTAAAAAGAAGTAAATTACAAAGCTAAATTTTCAATGATCTCAATTTTAAAAAATAAAATTGACAAAAAACAAATTTGAAAAAAAAAATCATAACAAAAATTCAACCAAAAAAAGAAAAAGAAAAAGAGAAGAAAACACTATGGATTATCGATGAGTGTTGGGTGAACAATGGTTTCCTCATATATATATATATATTACTTTATAAAGTTTAATAATATGATTTTTCTATATTTTTAACAATATAAGAAAAAATAGACTATAAAAAAAGCCAACTTCAATTAAAAAAAGGAAAAAAAAACCCATCAAACCCGTAAACTAGAGCAATTGAGGTAACTTGAATTATATTGACAAACTCGTAAACTACACTAACTTGTTTTGTGAGAAAAACTAAAATATTTTTCCCACATATTTTAGTTATTGTTAACTAGTTTATAGATTTTTTTAACTAAAAAAGAATTTTAAGTCTAAGAAAATTGTTTGGTATTATTAGAAAAAACAGTTGTTTTGAGTTTTTTATACAAAGATAAATTTCTATTAATGAATCTATTGTTTATCTTAGCTAACACAATATTTGTAACTGATATAGTTTTTTTCTTTAAATATTTTATGATTATTAAAATAAGTTAACAAAAATATCAAAAATAACATGTTTATTTTTGATGTCATTGAAAGATAAGCAAATAATAAATGTTATAAACCCTCTTTAAAATCTATTTAAATATTTCAATAACAAAACACCAATTTCAATCGAGTTTTGGTGAAAATTTTATTATTATTATTTGTATTTTTAGATTTGATAAATAATAATTATAAAAAAATATTTAAATAAAAATTAAAATTTATAATAATATTTAAAAATTACGTTAAAATTAAAGTGTTAGTGAATTGATAAAATTTTTTCATAGTGTAAAAACAAAAGGGGAAAAAGCAGAAAAAGTGAAAAATTCAGCAATGAGCCGCCTCAGTGCCGGCCCTTCTTTATTTATTTATTTTTTAATTTATTTGTTAAGGGGTTGTCTGCCCCTTATTTTGTTTTTTTTTTTAAATAAAATGTGACAGATGACAACTGTTATAATACAGGTGTAAGAGCCAGTCTCGTTCAACATGTTTCAAACTTTTGAATTGTAATCGAACGAGAACATATTTTTTTTTTTAAGTTTTCTAATTAGTTAATTCGGATTTTTAAGTTAGTTTTTTTTATCTTTTTAATTTAATATTTTTTTATTTTTAAATTTAATTGGAACTAAATATAAAATTTATAAGGTGTATGAGAATATGGTAATGAATACTTTTAAAGTATTTTTTATTTTAAAATAAATCAAAGTAATATTTTATTATTTTTTTAAAAAATTATTTTTAACAATAACATATTAAAATGATATAAAATTATAAAACAATATAAAATTTAAAAAAATTTAAAATTTTAAAAAATACAATGAAAGAAATTAAGATAAGTTAAATTTAAAATATATTTGATATTGTGGTAGTGATTATTTTTTAAAATATTTTTTATTTAAAAATATATTAAAATAATATATATATATTAAAATTTATTTGGATACTAGTATATATCCACAAATATATTAAAAATAAGAGAAAAATAAAATTTTTTAAAATTCTTTTAAAAATACTACTAAAACGAAGCTGTTACTTATTATAATACTGGAAAAATCGACGAGTAGGACTATAGCTGCTACCAGGCTTCAATGTTCCTTCCAAGAACATGCATGTAAAGACAGATAGGTCTTCGTTCTCCAACATTCAATATTCAGAAACATATCTCATTCTTTAGCAACAGACACACTTTACCAAGGAGGAAATGCCCTCAATTCTACCACTATACCAGTCTCCATTACTTTAGGATTCGCAAGGATTGGCTCTGATGAATACAATGCCAGCTACTCGGGGATACGACACAGCAATGACACAAGAAACCCTTTTTGGCTAGCCAATAGAGACAAACCTGTAGCAGACAATTCAGGGGTTCTTTCAAGACATTGACACGCGGTGAGTATAAATTATCAGCAAGGAGGCATGATCTTTTCGGAACAATTTCACAACTATTTTCTCATTGTACAGATGTGTTCCCTCTGTTTCTACCATTGCCAGCAAAACCATTTCTTGTTTGCCTTCTTTTCTTGATTGGTTTCTTATTTAGTCTTTCAGTTTCTTAGTAAATTAGAAAAGAAGAAAGTCCAAGAGAGGTCATTTTAATATTAACGAAGTATTGGAACCGGCAGGTCAAAATTGTTGGCTACATTTTCTTTTTATTCCCTTTCATAGCTCATCATCTACTAAATGCTTCTTTGTTTTTGCTTCCTTGTTCATGAATGTTACCTTCCATGGCTAGCAGGATCAACCGATTCTATTTGTTCTACTTCTGTGTCTCCCACGCTTTAGCAGCAGGCTCACTGTACCAAGGTGGCGATTCCCTCAATTCTTCCACCACTCTAGTTTCCAAAAATGGCCTCTTCACTTTAGGATTCACAAGACTTGGCTCCAATGCCAGCTACTTGGGAATATGGCACACCAATGACACGAGCCACCCTTTTTGGCTTGCCAGCAGAGACAAATCCATAGCAGACAATTCAGGGGTTCTTGGAATAGATGGATCAGGAAATATGAAACTCACCTACTCTGGTGGTGATCTTGTTGATTTTTTACTCGAGTTGATCTTTCACCACGAATTTAACAGCTGTTTTTAGAAGATTCGGGCAATTTTATTCTGAAAGATGCAAATTCTCACAGCGATCAGATTTTATGGCAAAGCTTTGATCATCCTACTGACGTATTCTTGCCAGGGATGAAGTTAGGGATCAATCGTAGGACTGGCCAATCCTGGTACCTTACGTCCTGTTTGAGTAACATGGTGCCAGCTTCGGGTGCTTTTACGTTTGAATGGGAGCCCAGTGGACAGCAACTGGTTATTAAGCGGCGAGGCGAGCTTTTTCGGACTAGTGGATCATTGAGGAGGAATGACAGTTTCGAAAATCTTGTCTGGATGTCAGGACTTGTCTATAGTTTTCTTAATGTTTCTAAAGCTGGTGAGGATTACTTTATGTTCACAGCTGACAAAGATAAATTCAGCACCCAGGAGGATGAGGTGAGATTTTCAAGATGGATCTTGAGCTCTAATGGGGGCATAATAGAGGAATATAGTGAAGGCTTATTTGGAGGCTTAACCTGTAATGGAAATAGCTTAGCAAGGGGTTGTGTGAGATGGAATGCAGGACCTGCGTGCAAAAGGAGTAACAGGGACAAATACGAGCCCCTTTCAGGTTGCTTTGACTATAAATTTCCCATTACAGTCGACGATAATGCTAGTCTTAGCATTAGTGATTGCATGGACAGATGCTGGAAAAACTGCTCATGTGTTGGCATTGATAGCAGAGGCGAGAATTATGCAAACTATACTGGATGTATACTTTTTCATGGAAGCTCATTAGTACTAGAATCCTTGGTAAGCATCATTATTTTCATGATCTTATTGAATTCCAAGCTTAAACTTTTCATATCAATATGAGCAGAAAAGTTTCTACATGAGTTCATGACCATGGATACAACAAATGACATATATGAGCTTGAGAATGATGGAAACAAAGGTCACAATTTAAAAGTATATAGTGCTGCAACAATCATGGCTTCGACAAGTAATTTTGCATCAGAAAATAAACTCGGACAGGGTGGTTTTGGACCTGTTTACAAGGTAGTCTTGGAAAAACATCTCAAGCAAACATTTAACATACCATTTTGTATCTGTAATGACTAATAAGTAGCTTCATTGCAGGGAAAATTGCCAGAGGGGCGAGAGATAGCCGTAGAGATAGCTGTAAAAAGACTGTCTAGAAGTTCAGGACAAGGGCTGGTGGAATTCAAAAACGAGCTTATACTCATAGCTAAATTGCAACACATGAATCTTGTCAGGCTCCTAGGCTGCTGCATTCAAGGGGAAGAGAAAATGTTAGTGTACGAATACATGCCTAATAAAAGCTTGGATTCATTTATATTCGGTAAGTTAATTATGCCATCATACTATAAAGCGAATGGATCTCTGTTGTTGCAAGGTTTTGGACTTGGATGAATAACATCGCTGGAATATTACCTGTTCTGTTTTGAATTCAGATGAATCAAAAAGGGGGAGCTGCTGGGCTGGAAGAAACGTTTTGAAATTATCGAAGGCATTGCTCAAGGACTACTTTACCTTCATAATTACTCGAGATTGAGGATAATTCATAGAGATTTGAAGGCTGGCAACATTCTACTTGATGAAAATCTGAACCCCAAAATTTCTGATTTCGGCATGGCAAGAAATTTCAAGATTAATGATTTACAAGCAAATACGAATCAAATTGTTGGAACACGGTGCGTAAAAATTACAGTTCTATGATTCAGTACTCTTTAAGTGCTTAAAAATAATATAACATTCAGTTTTTCCATCTAGTGGATATATGTCCCCCGAGTATGTCATGGAGAGCATCTTCTCTGTGAAATCCAATGTCTTCAGTTTTGGAGTTTTAATGCTGGAAATTGTGAGTGGTAGAAGGATCCAAGGCCTCCTTGAAATAGACGGTCACCCCCTTAATCTTGTGGGATATGTAAGTTCATTTCATGCTATCTCATAAATTACAACATTTCTAGCTGCATAAGCTTACTTTTAACATTGAGCGTAAATTTGATTCAGGCCCTATGGAAAGCAGGTACCCCATTTGAGCTGATGGATCCAATACTAAGAGAATGTTGCTCTAAGGACCAGGTCTTGAGATGCATTAACGTTGGCTTGCTATGCGTGGAAGACAGCGCCTTAGATAGGCCAACCATGTCAGATGTTGTATCAATGTTAACAAGTGAAGCACAGTTAACGTTGCCCAAACAGCCTGCGTTTTCAAATCCAAGAACTGCCATAGACGACGCAGCAATGAGTTTAAGAAATCCAGAACGTAGTTCCCGGAATTACTTATCCACTTCAATTTGTATGGACGATAGTTATTTGATATTTTCAAAACTCGAGTCCTCAAGGACCTTTCTCCTGCGAAGAAGAAAAAACAAGGGAATTCGACGATTCATCTGAAAAGTATAGCTGTTTGTTAGAAAAGATGAATCTGCAAAGTGCAAATTATTACAAAAGCATAGATTTAACTTATAATAACTCACAGGAAAGAAATATATCTAGCCTTTACAAGTTTTCTCGAAACTAAACAAGTGTCTCTGAATCACATAATCACAAATCATACTCTAGATTGAAAACAACATAATATGGTTCGAGGATTTAAGAAAAGAAGATTTGAGGCCTAAGATGGTGAACACAGAAAAGATATATTTTTTTTTGGACACTTACTTTATCCAATAGAAAATGGATATTCGAAACCCAAACCCAATAAATAAGGTACTTTTTTAATTTAGAGTACAAGGAGGTTTTGTGTTTTTATGCTTCGGACAACAATATAATTCGAACTAGATGGATACTAACGAGAAGGAATGAGTTTTTTTTGGACAATTGCTTTATATTAGTAAATCCAATAATATAAATATCTGAAACCCGATGAATAACATATAAATATCTAGATTTTTATTTTATTTTCATCCCTAATTTAAACCGAAAATTAATCCAAGCTTGCGTCTACTTGAGGAACATTATTTAATGGAATCAGAACAAAAATGGCGACCATTATACTGTAAGGAGAAAAGGAGAGTTTGGACAAAAATGGCAGAGATCTATTGCTACCTTGAACAGTTTGTTGATGACAACTTTCAAGTTGTGAACCCTTTTCTTTGGCCTTTTCTTATTCTTTGATTACACATTTTCCATCCCTTTTCTCTCTCGTCAAATGTGGGAATTTATGTTTGATTGTTCATATCGATTAGTTTTTTGTCTACTTTTTTAGCTGAAGTTTTTTTGACTACTCTGCGTTGATGTGAGTGATGGCTTCAAATTGGCCTCGGAATATAGAGGGAACGTGGATGGTTCTTGTCACGGGGTTAAATTTTCGCAACAAAGTTCAACTGAATGAGGCAGTCTAGTCCCAACTAAACGCAGCTTTACCTCCCCTTTTCGCTCGTGTTTCTTACGACTATGTGTTTCGCTCATCCAATGAAGTTCTCACAATTGCTAAGTCGTAAACAAAGAACAAACACAAGCAAACATACGAGTTTACAAGAATACCTCTCAACCTTTATTTATCTCATCAATAAAGGATTACACAATACAAGTGTGTGTGCTATGCACAAAATCGCATGCTACACAGCAGAGGCTTGACAGCTTATTTATAGACAAGTGTGAGTTGCTAAGCTCACTCATAATCCCTATTTTTCAAGCCATAGTGGGGCACTTACTCCCCATGATCTCCATGATCCCTCATTTTCGGGGCATAGTGGAGCACTTGCTCTTCCATGAACTTAGTGGCTTACATAGTGGAGCACTTCCTTCCCCACTCAGCTGCCACTTCCCCACACTTTTCCCCCATGATACAGCCACATTCTGCCTATCCACATGGCAGTCCCAACTGCCTATTCTGCTGTGTCAGCTGTTGACTTAGAAGGTCCATCACCTAAGCCCCCATGTCCATGCCAAGTCGCAGGCTCAATGACTCGTACAGACCATTGCACGCTGCCTGCCGAATTCATTTCTTCCTATGCAAGGCTGCCGCTGTCTATCGCTGCCGAATTCTAGGCAATGTGCTTTCGTTGGCGCATCCCCGAGCCTAGAGCCTTAACAAACCACCCTCACTAGAAGAGTCCGACGTCCTCGTCGGAATAGATGTGAGGTAGTTTTGCACTTAATCCTCAAATTGCCACAAATCTATGTCCTTCTCCCACGAAACCTCTTCATTCGTCTTCCATTTCACTAAGAATTGTGTCCGCCGATTCTTTTTGTGTTGGCCAAGTCGACGATGATCTATAATCTTGACGATACCATCGTCAAATTGCTTGTCAATTGTAGGAGGGGCTAGTTGCGACTTACTTCTTTTAGGATCCTCATTGTCTTCATAAAAGGGCCGTAAGTAACTTACATGAAAAATGGGATGAAGCTTCAGCCGTTCGGGCAGCTTCAATCTATAGGCAACAGCCCCAACCTTTTCAATGACTTCAAAAGATCCATCATATCTTGGCACCAACCTTCGGTGCTTTGACATCCCCACAATTTTCTTCCAAATTTGAGGAGGTTCCAATCATATTATAAATTGTTAGCATGATTACATTAGTCATCTTATTCAATTAATGCTAATACTTGTAAATTTCATCAAGCATTCATGATTATAACTTATGTTAACAACAAATCAAGTTCCTTTCATAGCTCAGGTGTCGNCTTCAACTGTGCAGAGGCAGTGAATGTAGCCCCTGTTGATTGGTTAGCACATGGACAGCATGCAGTTGAGCTTTACAGTGAGCAACGGCACAAAACATCTATATCCCATGACAAGCTACTGATGGGAGCAGCTCAGGAAGCAAAACGTGCCCTTAGGGAGCTATTACTTCTTGGAAAGGAAACTCCTGAAAATTTAAGGTGGATGAGTGTCTGTGGGAAGGATGGAGTGCTTACTGAAGCAGTTAAGGTACTCTCTCTCTCTCTCTCTCTCTTGTGTTGAGATGCATACATGATAAATGCTTGTCTATTCAGATACTTACATTATTGAAAGTCTACTCGAGTACCATCTAGAGTACTGATTCCTTCAAGTTGATACTACTGACAGAAAAGGGTAAAGATGGAAGTGGAAAGAATAAAGTGCCTTCCGACTAATTTAAAACTGCAAAAGATGGAAAAGGACTTTGATTTGCAAAACGAAAGAGAATGTTTCTCATGCTTCTATGACTTGCATTTATCCTCTGCCAGCTGTAAGTGCTCCCCTGAACGATTTGCATGCCTTCAACATGCAAGCCATTTTTGTTCATGTGAAATAGACCATAGATATGTCCTTCTCCGCTACACTATGGATGAATTGAACACGCTGGTTGATGGGTTGGAGGGAGAATCATATGGTCTGAAGGTCTGGGCCTCTGAAGAACAGGGATTAGTTTCTCTTGGTGATAATGGCACTCGTGTTCCTGAGCTGGAACTTAAGGGTGAGGAATTCCAAAACAACTATTCTAAGAGGAAGGAAAGTCCACTTCGTTCCAAAAAAACAGAAGAAAAATTGAGCACCAAAGGCTCTTGCAGTTTTAATAGCAATACTTCTTCAGAAGTAATCCAGTCAGAGAGTTATCACAACAGCTTTCCAGTAATGAAAAACAAAGGTAAGGTGAAGCAAGAGGGATGCATTGATTTGAATATTGATGTTATGTCTATCGATCAGGAAAGTAAGCATCTGCTTGAATCTGATGGCTGTGATAACCAAGCAATCTCATATGTGAAGGAGACACATGGTTCACCATGTATGCAAGAGATGCTTGGCAGTTCAGATGCGGCAAAAGAACAAGACAGGAAACAAGCTGTTGGAGATTGTGAAGCTAAGTTACAGGATTTGTCAAATACAAATGACCTTTCTTATCCAATGTTTACTCAGCATACTTGTGCATCTCGTAATAAGTTGTTTGGGGTTGATCTTTTGTTTCCACGTTCACATTCAGTGAGGCCAGCAAAGAGCTTCAAAACTGAAATGACTAAGGGTGGCTTAGATGTAATATCTGCAACTGACCAAAGCATTCCAGTAAAGAAATTGAATCTTTGCGTAGAACCAATAAATGTAGGATCCGTTATGTTTGGAAAGCTTTGGTGCTGTAAGCAGGCCATATTCCCTAAAGGTACACTGTTGTATGATGTTTGCGTGGATTTTCTTATTCATGTTTCTGTTTATGCTATTCATTTTATGTATTGATATATTCTTTCAATTTTGGTTTATTTTTGCAGGATTTAAAAGCCGGGTTAAGTTCTTTAATGTGGCTGATCCCATAAAAAAATGTACTTATATTTCAGAAGTACGGGATGGTGGGCCTCTTGGCCCTCTTTTCAAGGTTGGTTTTTTTCTTTATGTATCTTCTTGTGTTTAGGATAGATGAAAAATATCAATTTATAGTTTAGAGCTGAACCTGTCTGGCCTTCGAAATGACACTCTGAATTTCAGGTATCTTTAGAAAAATTCCCGGGTGAGACAGTAGCAGCGGATGTTTCAATTCAGAAGTGCTGGGAGATGGTTATGCAAAGACTAAATGATGAAATTGGAAGACGAAACAGCCTAGGAAAAAGAAACCTCCCCCCTACGCAGAGTATTAATGGGATTGAAATGTTTGGATTCCTCTCCCCACCAATTGTTCAGGTATACTTCTGCATGTCATATTTAATCAGTGGCTTCTGTTCCATAGAATTATTGAATCTAATAGCATTCGCTTGATAAGACTTCTGTAATTTTTTCTAAATTGGAATTACATAATATATTTGAGTTTGCAGCACACATGCTGTAGAGGCACGTTGTGTTGTCCACATCTGATTGTGGTATCTGAATTCAAATGTTGACTCTGACAAAATTACTTCCAGGCTATTGAGGCTCTTGACCCTGATCATCGTTGCGTGGAATACTGGAATCACAGGCTTGTTAATTTGAGGAATACAAGGGAAGCCAAGCAGCCCCCGTTTGGATCAAGTTGCCGTCTCACAAAAATGAAGGAAAAAATTGGCATTAACCTTTTGACACAGGAACCTGGTAGCTTATTCATAGGAGGTTATTGCGCAGTTGATGACAATGTGCAGCACGTGATGCGAGGCTTATTCAAGAAAGCTAGTCCAGAAGAGTTGAAAACAATGCACAGAATACTCCGCAGTGACGCACAAAGTGCTGAGCGAAGACTAGCTTTCACAACACTGATGGAGGAGATTCAGAAAACAAGTAGATAAATAAAAAGAACATGTTTAGGTTCCATCATTCTTTCTCATTGAGAGTAGCTTTACCATAACTTTCTCATAATTCAGGCCCATTTTTTCAGAAGTTCATAAAAGGGAAAGAGTTCCCAGGCATGAGTCACGCTCAAATATTTTGCAGCGTGCCTGCTCGTAATGTAGATACAGTCAATCTTGATTGCTGATGCCAACTGACCACAAGGGTGATTTTGTACATTAGGAACCCTTGTTTCCCACCATGTTCCTTTCTAAATTTCATTGAGTTCTAACTTGGTTTCCTTTCTGTCTTGCCTTTGATTTATAGATGAATATGTCTATAAGAATAAACTGAGTTCCAAATTTTGCAGTAGATGCAATTAGGACTGACAGAGAGCGAACTCATAGCTGTCTGATCTTACAAATGCCATGAAAGATCATTACCCAATTGATTGTTTTGATGCTGACTCTAACAAGCACAAGCCTAAAGCTGCAAAAGATCCAGCTAGCAATACAGTACTTCTTGATTGTCTTCAGTTCTTTAGCAAGAACCCATCAATGGACAAGAATCATTCTTTGAAACTTGGATGCCAAAGCCACACAAAGAACCAAGAAAACAGTCCACACATCAGTGCACAAGCAAGCCGCATCTGATTCTCCATGCTGATGAACTGTAAACTCTTCATCATCTGCAGTGCTTGGAACAAATGTTCTTGCAGGAGGACGAGGAGGAGAAGCAGGAGTTGGTGGCGGGCCAACCTTGTCTGGTTTTGAAGAGTTCTTCCCAGATTCAGTACCATAAACTGAGTGATCAAGAAGGTTATCTATGCCATGAACTGTAATGGCAGCATTGGTGTAGATATCAGGATGAGTGAGGCGAGAGCCATCAAGGGTGAAATTTGATGCAGAATTGTTGGTGACAAGTATGGACTTGTCAAAAAGGAGAGTTGGGAGGCGAGAGAATGTCTTAAATTGCTGGAGATCAGCGAAAGAGAGGCGTTGAGGGACAATGTGGTAAGGGAAGATGTCAGGGTCAGCGGAGGTGGTAATAGGAGAAAGAGAGTTGTCAGACGGGATAAAGAAAGTGGCGGAGATTGGGAAGGTGGTAAAGTCAGCCATGCTGAGGACAATGGCCCAGTTCTTGAAATCTCCTGTACCAAGTATCGCATCAATGATGTTGTAGATTTGTTCTTGAAAGACGAATTTGAGGCCATCTTGTTGCGGTGTAAATGGTGATGGTGGCGTTGGTGGTAGTGAGAAGGTGGCGGTGAAGTTGGAACTGCTGGTTGGAGTTGGGGCAGGACTGGGGCCAAATGTGGGTGTGGTGATGAAGGTGGAACTGCTGGTTGGAGTTGGGGCTGTACTGGGGCCCAATATGGGGGTGATGATGGTGGGAGTTGGGGCCGGACTGGGGGCAAATGTGGGGGTGAGGGTGATTTTGTTTGTGGGAATTGGAGTAGGGGCAGTCGAGGGTTTGGTTGTGGGAGTGAGGGTGGTGAAGGTGGTTGTGGTGGTATTATTGATGGGAGTTGGAGCAGAAGAGGGTGCAGGAGTGGGAATGGTGATGATGGGAGATGGTGCCAATGTGGGGGAGAGGGCGGTTTTGCTGTTGGTATTGGTGATGGGAGTTGGAGCAGGAGTGGTGGCAGAGGTCGGTGAGGGTGTGGAGCTAAAAGTGCAGATGGGATTGAAGGTGGAGGTGGCTGAGGTGGTGGTGGTGAGGAGGAGGAAAGAGAAGATGTATTTGGCCATCAAGAGAGAGGTTCTTGATTTTCTTGAATTTGGTTACCTTCAGTTGAGATCTTCGCGAGTTCTTCTAGGTTTGTGTGTTAAAGAGGAGAAAATCTAATAGAGATGAGAGAGTCTTGTTGGCTTCATGGTTCCTTTAGGTGGAGAGATTGTGTCCAGCTTATAACCAACTCTTCCCGCCAAAAACTGTTGAATAAAAGGGGTGGTTTTCCTGTAATTATGATAGATTGTTAGTGGCATTTTGAATTTCTCGAGGCAATTCTGCTAAAATCATGGTCCAGCTTATCATAAGAAAAAAATATTGATGTCTAAGTACAGAAAAACACATTTATTGAAATATTTTCCATGTGGTCTTTTAAATCTCTCCCATCACCAAGAAGATAGAGGTGGGATACTTTGTTCATTTCTGAAGAAATTCGCAGGATCGACAGCAGTCTTCACATGTACCAATCTGTCAAAATTATTCTTGAAATATTTGAGGCCCCAGATGCTTGCTTGTCTATAACTTGTGTTGCCTGCAGGATTATTTATCCGTGTCAAGATCTCTGTAATTGACATAAGCAGCTCTACTAGTTTTTGAAACATAAGGAGCCAAGTAACTGTAGAGTCTTCTGATCCAGCTTATATGCCTCTTAGTTGCCACAATCCCCTCTTCATCCCAATATATTAGGTGTTGAATCTTGTATATGTTCTCTGCTCTATGTGGAAAAGGGATGCTAGACTCTGAAATCTCACTCATTTTTCCTCCGTAAGGGCTGAAGATCAGTATTGGTGTGTTGATGTCTTTGTCGAAGAACCTTTCCCATATCCCCTCCAATCCAAGTTCGGGTATAGGTTCCTTGACGTGGTCTGATTTCGCTTTGAAATTCCTTCTAGTTGAAGGAGTTCTATCAAGCAAAACATCCAAGGATGAATTACTTGGGAATCCATCGAAGTAGAGGACAGACTGAATCCAACTTATTTCAATGCAATCTTCTTTTACCAAACCGAGCTCGGGAAAGCTGTCTTGTATCAATGGAAGAAGTCTATCCATCCCACCAAGAAACAATGAATTGAATGAGGCTTGTATTGTTGTGTTGGACTTTCCTTCTTCAGTGGAATTGACTCTATTCAGAATAATTCTGATGAAGAGATCTTCATGAAGCTTATCTGCTAGAACTGCCACCGATGGACAAGCTTGGAAGCATTTTGTTCCAGTGTTCTTTGAACATTGAAAACAGTCACAGAAGGTGGAGCTGAGACCAGACTTATTTTCCAAGCAATAACCACACCAAAAGTATTTCCTCCACCACCTCCGATGGCCCATCTCCCATTGATTCTCTGTCGAGAATTCTACCTTTAACATCAACTAATTGTGCATCAATCATGTGATCTGCGGCAAGGCCATATTTACGCATCAACATGCCATACCCTCCTCCAATGAAGTGTCCACCAACACTTACGGTAGGGCAAACACTTGCTGGGAAAGCAAGAGTTCTGCTTTTCTCAGCAATTCTATAGTGAATCTCGCCTATTGTCGCCCCAGATTGAACCCATGCAGTTTTATTCTCCGCGTCAACGTTGATAGTTCGAAGATTGATTAGATCAATTACCACAAATGAGAACGTAGAAACACAAGAAAGACCTTCATAATCATGGCCACCACTTCGAATTCTTATTTGCATGCCATGCTTCTGGGAGCAAATAATGGCAGCTTGAATGTGGGATATGTTGGTGGGAGTAACAATAACTAGAGGTTTTGGGGTGGAACTTGTGTTGAACCTGAGATTATGAATAGAAAACTGCAAGATTGATGAATATGAGGAGTTGATTGGGCTGTAAATGAGCTTAGAATTGGAGTGGTAGTTTTGGGAATCAAGGCATTGAAGAAAACTCTCATGAGTGTGAGCTGAAGTCACCCACGAGAACGAAAAAATAAGGAAAAACAGGAATGACAACATTGGAAAAAAGCTTGGAGAAGTCATGCCCACTATTTTCTTCTTTATAGAAGCCCAGAAGGGACTTTATTTATAGCATGCATACAGGCTAGCTCTTGCTGCTCAAGAGAGAACAAGAAACTGAAAATAATTGAATGTAAATGTTGAAAAACACTGTTTCGCCATCTAGCATCCAGAGCAACATGGGAACAAATTCAAGAAATGAATGGTCAATTTGCATGGTCAGACAACATGAAGTTTGACCATTCAGCATTTGTTCACAGGCAAACTCTACAACATATGCCTTTGAGAAGTCACGAAGGCCACAAATTTCACTATACTTCAGGAAAATATTTAACCATTCTACAATTAAACTGGATCCATTCCCATACAGTTGGTGAAAATGATATATCATTCCCTTCTTCCATTTTCCATCTTGGCAAATACACTGTTCAGTAGCATTGTTTGCTGGCTTATTGGGCGAAGTTAAAACGTTTTCTTTACCAGGATTAGACTTTTCTAATATTTGAACTAGCCGTTGTAGAAAAGTTCTGATTAACCCATCTCCAAACTCCTGGCTTTTTTTCCACAGTAATTAATGAAATGAAATAGCCTGCAGATCTCCAAGCATGATGGATACTCTATCATTCTTACTCTGAAGGAACTTCAAATGAATGAGCTTATTCATCCTTAACAAGCTAAGAAATTCTAGCAGCAGTAACTTCTCATCTTCTTATGCTGACCATGTCAAAAATATATCCTCATGTCTTCCTTATCTATAGTTATGCATCGTTAGAATCATTCAGTGCTTGAACAATGTATTCAGCTCGGCTTAATTTAAGCCTTGGAACATGAATGAACAACAAATATTTCATGAGAAAAATTCAACACTACAGCATAGATGTATCAACTAAGATCTTGAAAGTTATGAGAGCACTCTTTATTATCACATGAATGAGGTGAAAATGCACATCACAGATATTTGAAATCTACAAGCGCATATGCAAGACATGCAATTAAGAGTTTATGAATTTGTTTTGGAAGGCGTCAAAAACCACCTCATGGCATCTTGAGACTGCTGTGTCAATACCAGAAGATTTTACATATTAAACACGCTTTCAAGCACAAAGAGCAGCAATTACAGAGTCCGAAGATCATATTAGACTACTGTATGCTTTATACATGCTGTATATGACACCAAAACCCACCCATTTTGAAACAAATGTCACGTATGAATCATCTTTTAAACGAGAAATTATGTGAGGTCATTCTCATCCAATGGTTCTTCCTCCTCTTTGCCAGCATCAGTCTTCAATGCACTAACATCACCAGTCGGTAGCTTTCTTGCTAGCTTGATTACCTGAAGCCATGTAATTCAATTTAATAAATACAATCGGCTGAAGAAGTCATTAATTTAGTGGAAGAGGCCTGGGGTGATGGTACATCAAGTTCTCAATTCTCAAATGACTACCAAAGCCCCAAGGTGTTGATGACATCATATCAAACAAAATTTCATGATCTATAATCACTCCTGTAAGCATGTCGCATAATTATAGAATGAAAAGGTTGCCAATTAGTATGCATCCAAGAAGCCTGAAAAAGTTTCTTGTAGATATGTGAGTACATCCATGACCAACAATCAAAACACAACAGATTACTGTCAATGTGAGATGAGCAGATGCATTTTCAACTATCAGAGTGAAAACAGATTAAAGATTTACCACATGGTCAAGATTTGAAACTGTACTGGACTGAACCACACGTTTGATTTCTTCAATATCACCTTCTGTATAAGCCGAAAGGAGTTTACTGGCACAGCGGTTCTGGTCACTTCTCAGAAAAGCATCAACCCTGCAAAAACACAAGCAGTAAATCCAAGTGTTAGCAATTACTTCAAGCAAGGCAAGGACAAAATGGGTAAAGGGTGAAAACAATAGTACCGGTCATCTTAAGAAAAAAAAAGAAGAAGAAGTTCTTTCAAGTATTAAACTGTGTTCTCTGAGTGTTATTGCACTTTAATCTGAGTCCCCAAAAAGACAAGTGTGCAAGCTGGAGATACACAGTTCTACGAATAGTTCTTAAAAGGTACTGGACTTGTTATCAGCAAGAAAAAATCAAATCACTCAGGAGAAGTTACTTGGAACTCAAATTCTATATCTTCATGTGACTACAAAACATTTTGCAGAGATGTCCACCAGAGATTGTTGTCAGGGAAAGAAGACTTCTTACTATTTTCTTGCTACACCTCATAATGATTGCAATCAATAATGAAAACTACAAGGAGTTACAATTTAGAAGTTTCATCAACTATGAAAAAATATAGAGCACTGCTTTAATATTTTTAGTCATGTCAGATATTGAAGATGCAAGATGAAGGTGATTTCAGACAGCAACAACTTAGATTTTAATATCATCATTCAACAATGCACTAACTAGTACCAATTATTATTGTTGTTGTTGTTGTTTTACGACTGCTACAACTTTGATTTTAATCTCATCATTCAACAATGCACTAACTAGTACGATCACCACCACCACCACCATCATCATCACATTGTTAGGAAATCAAAAGAACCTACTTGGCAAAACCAAAACCATCATATTGATAGAACATCAAGCAACTACAGCATACTGCCAGAAAAGTGTGCATACTGTGAGCAATCATTGTAGCATTTCTCTGCTTGCTTGAAGTCATGAGCATAAAGGTATACAATAATTGCACCAAGATATGCCTGTGATAAAAAAGGATAATGTAAGATAAACAAAGTTTTGTGGACATGAAAAAGATAAAATGACAAAAAAAAAGCAAAGGAAAACTAAATCATACTTCAAAGTGCAAAGAGAGGAAATATGTCCTCAATGCATAAATGCCATGTTGAAGAAACAAAAGAGAAGAGAAACTGAGGTGTCTCAGAGCATATTAGCACTAGGTGTCTTTTTTTATGTAGTTTTATATACAAATTTGAATGAAGGGAAACAACAAACAGATTAGGAAATCAATAGATAAACCAACTTAAAGTTACACCTTGCACTGGCTATTGGTGGCACTGCATTTATCCGCTGCTAGACCCAATTGCAACAAAGAAGATGCAGCATCACTATACCTGCAGGCAGTAAAACCACAACAAGACTTAGAAATTAGAATTGTCTAATAGCATCGTCAATTAAACATTTTGCAGTTAATGCATACTGCTAATACATAATAAACCCTTACTTTTCAAGCTTTACATACACACTAGTGGCAGCACGGTATAGATCAAAGGCCATCTGTTCTTTGCCATCTTCTTCAAGAATAGCAGAAGCATCATTGTACATCTGAACAGCAGCTTCAGGCATAGCATCTTCCAGAGCACTATGAGAGGGGAAAGAAAATACTTTTCAAAGATTGTCCAATTTGTTAAGCTACACTGAACATTTTGTGCCGCAAGGAGAAAGTATGCATGTCAGCTGAAGTGGCAAAAGAAACTAAAATGAAAATTCTCCTGGTGTTGAAGGATGAAGATACTAAGTGCAACTATGAATTGAGAAAGGATAAAAAGCAGAAAAATCAAAGTTATTGCACTATAAAAACACACACTTGGAAAGAAGGGCAGGGGGGAGCAAATCATTTGTGATCATGGAATAAGCATGCTACACGCAGATGCCAGTGATGTAGCATGCAAGGTGGACATACCCTAAAGGCCTAAATTTGAGTTATTTGTTTTACAGAGCATTTTGAAGTTAAACTGGTATCCAGATTGAGCCATGGAAGAAATGAGAACATGATAGACATTAGGATCTTGACTGGCTACAGGATGTGAATAGAAAACCACATCAAAACTTTATTGAACCATTAAAATCTTTAATGGCACTTCCAATAACTCTCTGAAGTTTTCTGATTTCTCCATGCCATAAATGAGTTCCCAAGTGGTTGACCGAAACAGCTACATAGAAATGGTAAATTTTACATACAAAAACAGGTAAACTAAATCTTTACCGAGCAGCCTTAGCTAGAGCATCTGATGCCGGCTGTGGTCTCCCACACTCCATGTACAACTCAGACGCTCTTCTATAAAAGTCAGTGACTTCATTCCAGTTGCCTAGTTCCTTTGCTAGAGCAGCAGCAGACTCCATGTGTTTAGCAGCATCCCAAGGTCTGATTTTCTCATTAAGAAAATAACTAAATGCAAATTTATGCACATTAAAACCAAAAAATATTAATACTTTATGAATCACCCCTAGATTCAAGTCAGCTAGAAAAAGGATACGAAGAGAGCATCTCTTGTCCTTTGGAAGCCTTCTCGAATGCTTCTTTTGCTTTCTCATTTTTCTTGGCGACCCTGAACAAGCTAGCTATAACAAAACAATCAATAATTATAAAAAATAAAAAGCACCATAATTCGTGCATTATGCATAAAAACAATCCACAAATACAAAATCTCAATCACTAACCAGCTTCTTCATACAAAAGAGTGGCATTTCTCCAATCGGCACTCCATCTTGTAAGACTCAGTTTAGTTCTAACAATAAAAGAAAAGCTAAATTAAAACAATGAAAATTACTCCGATCCAAGAAATGGGTCACCTTCAAATTTTCGTAACATTGAAGAATCTCAAAAACCCAACATTCTTTCTCTCAAAAAAATAGCAAAATCACCAAATATTCAAATGGGCAGATTGGAATTCACATTAACAATCAACCAATTTGAGCTTTTCCTGTCCTAATAAAAAAAAGTCGAGTTATTTTTGCATTTCTTAGTAATCTACGACTTCAAAAATCCAGTCTTTAATGCCATATCCAAGAAAGGAAAACCAAGTAACATCATCAATACTAAATCATTTAGAACCATGAAAAAAAAAAAGCAGATTGGATCCTTTCACGTAGAGAGAAAGCGGGGAGAGGGGAAGCTTACAATTTATCGGCCTTGGTCATTAGCTTATTGGGATCGGAAACGGGCATGATGGTGGTGGTGGTGGACTAGTTTTCTCTGTTTTTTTCCTTCTCTCTTTTCCTGTGTATATGAAAGGGCACACAGACAGGTAAAGCAAAGCAAGAATGCAGTCACGCTGGATTTTGCCTTCTTTACGCTATTTTTTTAATTGTTTTTGATAAATACCCAATTTTTACGAAATACATTTTGAAAAATGTTTTCTCTTTGGTAGTTAAAAAATAGTTTATAAATTTACAAATTTTTATTTTTTTATCAAAAATAATTATTTTAAAAAATATTAGAAAAAAAAGTCTTCACGGTGCAAATACTCACATTTTCCCAATAAAATTACTATTTTGCTATTAAAATAAAAAATCATTTAACTTGGTTTTAAATCTCTAAAAAGAATATTTTATGGGATCTATTAGTTATTATTGTCTTGGGAAAAATAAATTGTTTTATATTTGAAATAAAATATAATGATTTAAGTATTCTTAAAAATAAAATAAAAAATGGGAAGAAGCATGGCATAGTAAAAGGATTATTTGTCTGCTAAAATAATAGATTTATAATTGAGATATTTTAATATTTTTGACATGATTATTTTGTAATTAAATTTTTTAATAGGGGTAAATTAAGTATCTATGATAGCACTTGTACAAGAGATATCTATGATATTTAAATAGTGCACACAATACCTCTTAATAATCAAATGTTATCATTTATGATGACGTTGGAAGCGATATATCTTTCTTTTTAGAGTAATGGAGCACATGTTTACGGTGAAAGGATATATATATATATATAGATATAGATATAGATATCGAACTTGAAATTCATTTTATTTTTTAAAAAAATTAATTGTGTCCTATTACTTTTATTTTTTTATTTTGCTTTTTATTATTTCTTTTAATTTCATCCCTAAACATTTTATTTCATTTAATTTTTTATCCAATTTGATCTTTTTTATAGCTATTTTTATTTTTTTTATTTTATTTTATCCCTTATAATTTTATTTCATTTAAGTTTTATATTCAATTTTGATTCTCATTCTTTGATATATATTTTTTTAATTTATTTTAATTTTCAATTTAATCTTTCATTATTTTCTTTCATTTAGTTTTTTATAGAATTTGATCCTTATTATTTTGATTGTTATTCATTTTAGTTTTTTTCAATTTTAGATAATTAAGGACTTTGCTTGGTGATATTGTAATATGTCCTTTCTACGGAGTAATCTTGATCTCATAATCTTGGCTACTAATTTCAAAAATTAATCTAATTTGACTTTAATTTTTTTATATTTTTTTTAAATATTATTTTTTAGTTTTAGCCTTTGACTTTAAGCTTGTTAGAGCTTGAGTTTTATAGTTTTTTCTACTTTTTTTTTGGTGGGGCTATTTCAGTCTCATATCTCAAATAGCAGGTTTGCTTTGTTGATTTGAGTTTCTTAATTTAATTTTTTTTATTTTATCCTTTTACATTAAGCTATTAGACTTTCATAAACTTATCTCGATCTCATATCATAGGTCTCATATTTTTTTTATATTTTTTTATTTAATCACTTGAAAATTATATTATTAGCCCTAAGCTTTATGATTTTTTTTTCTTTTCAAGGAATTTTTTATATCACGACTTTATTAAGTTAACCAAAGTTAACTTAGTTTTATTAATTTTTTAAATTTATTTTTTTAGAGTAATTTTTTATACTCATTTCATATCATAAATAGCAGGTAGTTGAGTGAGTCTGATTGAATAATTTTTTTTTTAAATTAAGTTTCATTCTTTGATATGATGTTAATTATTTTTTAAAATTAAGTTTCATTCTTTGATATGATGTTATTGATTCTTTAAAATTTATTTTTATTTTTTTAAATGAGGTTATCTCGATCTATCACAAATTAATTAAGTTAACTTGACTTGATTTGAGTTACCATCTTCTAGATATATTTTCATGTTAAAAAAATTCTTACCTAACTCATGATGTAGCCTAGAGATGAGCAATCAAAAAGATTTTTTTTTATTATCTTTTTTATAGTTAAAAATGGTTTATAGATTTTGTTTTTAATATGTATGACTATAATATTAAAGAGGTTTGCTATCAGGTATGTTTGTTTTCATTAAAAAAAATATCTAATGAAATTTTTATTTTTTTATTTGATTCATTATATTTAGGACATTTTAAATTTTAAAATGTTTAGATTAACTTAATTTTTATTTCTATAACCCACCTTAATTATAAAGGGAATTTCCATTTTTACCCAGTCTGACAAAGTTATCTGCACGGTAGAAAAGCTCTGATCCAAGAGTAGGAGTTATTATATATATATATATATATATATATATTGATGTAGTAGTTTCGGTTAGGCCCAAACAGTGTCGGCGCTGCCGTTTGGGCCATGTGGCGAATTGTATTCGTTTAGGCATGCAGCCCAAACTGCAACAAATTAATATGTTGCTCATGATCACTATTGATTTAAATATTTTCCTATAAGATAATAAGTCTTAAAAATTTAATTAAAAATTAATTGGTTAAATTAAGCAAGGAAAATTATTAAGTGTTCCAATGCCCAATCACACAAAAACAAAATGCCTCTGTGAGGCCTTGCACAAATCTTGTTTAAAGTTTTATTTTAAAACCCCAAAGACATACTTTAAATTCTTATTGTAAAGTTCGGTATGGTAGGTTGATTTAAGACTCAATCAACTTAGTGGTTGGATCGATTTAATTTTAATAAAAGATATGTTGCGGTAACAACCAGGCAAAACCCAGTCGATTCAGTAGATCAACCCATAATCCAGACAAAACCCGATGTTTTTTTTTTAATATAGGATTTAAAATATATCAGTATATATACTTTAAGTTCCCAAAAAGATAAAATAATATTTTTTAATATGAAATTTGAAACCTTTTTATATATATTTTATGTTCCTAAAAGAAAAGGTTATGTTTTTTTTTAATATGGGATTTGAAATTCATTGGTATTTGTCCCATGTGTGTGGTATCGCGGTGATCATCCATTCTCTAAAAAAAAAATATATGGTCTGTCTCTAGTAAAATATGAAGAGATAAGAAATTCTTGTCTCTTATTAGTGAAAAATTAGAATGGGAGTCGTCAGATAGTATATTGGTTACTAGGAATCTTAATTAGTCTTAAAGATGAGGTATGGAGACTGATTGCGTAAAGAAAAGATATTATCATTTCAAATATGTCGTACCTAAGATAGCTGCATTGTTTTGTTTGATAAAATCTAAAACCATGTTGTGGTTTCTAATTATTAATTTGTTTAAGGTTCAAGACAAGCCCTTTTTAATGAGGAAAGTTTTATCTTAATAGGGTAAAACCTAACCATTTTAGAGTCTAGAAAAAAAATCTGATATATGTATTACATATAAATTTGTAATTCCTGATACTAAAACAAAACAAAATAAAATTTTTGTTGTTTTTAAAATTTCGATCAATGTTCTCTTGACTTTAGTAAACGAGTTATTAAAGCCAAGATACATGCTAAAATATTATTTTTTGATGTATGAAAAATACAAAATAATTTTTTAGCTTTGAGACATTTGGCCGTATGTACAAAAATATTTTTTTTTGTATTTTTGAAAATAAAAAAAAAACTATGAATTTTAATACCAAATTTATATTTTTATGACATAAAATACAACCTGATATTAATCAAAATCACATAAAAAAAACTACATGAGAAAACTGTAAACTTTTAAACAAAAAATAAATTTTTGATTTTTTTTTGAAACGGGTTGATCAAGTCCAAATACATGGGCTGGGCTAAGCCCAGCCCACATTAGCTGATTACTGTGCATGAGCACAATAGCCAACTTTTCCCATTCTATAAACCTACATTGTGCATGTCTTGCATGGTGAGGAAAGAAGTGAATGTCAAAATAAAAGGACAGAGGGTTTACCTGTAGTGGTGGCGCTACTTGTGGTTTGTAATGGCCGACGGTGTTGCTGAGGAGCTAAGGGTGGCAGAAATGGCGATGCTTCTCCTTCCTCTCCCTCCTCTATTTTCCTTTCTTTTTTTTTCTTTCATTTTCTTCTTTTCTTTTCTCTTTTTTCTCCTTTCTTCTCTCTACCTTCTCCCCTCTGTTGTGTTCTTTTTCTCAGTCTACCCAACTCTCCCCTATATTTATAAGAAAAACAAGAGGGAGAGAGGTAAGGGGCGGCTAGTGTGTAACTGCCCCTCCACCGTCTTTCCAACATGTAGAAGTGGTCGACAAGTCGGTGTATTTTTAAAGGGGAGGCAGTGTCTTTTTGAAGATTTATTGACGGTGAAAGAGGAAGGAACAACAATCTTCTTCTCCTATTTCACACATCTAAGAAAAGAAGATGACTGTTTCAAGCTTCTTTTTTTTTTTGTAAACAATGCATGAAATGAAATCGTTTTGGACAAAACACGTCGTTTAATTTAAAAGGAAAAGACAGTAAAATGTGTTAAATTTCACATTAGTCATCAATTTATAATTTGTTCATTCAAGTTCTAAATTGCAATTTTAATTTAAAAATCAATGTATTTGCATCCTTGCCAAAAATCCAACAGCAGTCCTAAGGTTGACCACATCTTTTAATTTGGTCCTTATTCTTGAATTTATACAATTTGACCTCAATTAATCAATAAACTTTTAATTTTTTTAATTTAGCATCTAATTCAATTTTAATTACAACCCTTCTATTTACGTGCCTCTTCTAGTATGATCCTTGGTTTTGAATTTCTTGAATTAAGTCTTTAATTGGCTATCAAACTTTAACATTTATGCAATTAAATCCCTGATTTGACCAAATTAACTCTTAAAAATTATAATTTGATCCCAGAACTTTAATTTCTTCTAATTAAAGCTCAAATTGACTCAAAAATTATTTTTTTATTGTAATCAAACTCTCTATAAATTCAATTAAACCTTCAATAAAATTTAATTGAGTTCATAAACATCTGATTTTGGACTTTTCTTACTCAAATTGAATTTTTTTTACCAACAGAGCTGTCATTAATAAATAAAATATTATCAAATTTTAATTTTTATAATTTTAAACTCCTCAACCAATTTTTTGATCGTTTTTAGGGCGCTCTGACATCCTTTTTTCAATGCTATATTTTTTATAATATTTTTTTTTATTTTATTATTTTTGAAAGAAAGACAAAATGTGAATTGAGAAATAACCTAAAAATGGGTTATGACAAGTATATATATTCTATGTTCCTAAGAATTTTTTTTAAAATATTCTTTTAAACTTTATTATTTACAATATATATAGTTTATATTTACATGGATTTTTTCTTAATTTTTTATATGAAATATTAAAGCTATAAATATTTTTTTAATTTTTCTATGTTGACTTGAGTTGACTCATGAAATCTAGGATCCAACTTCTTGACCAGGTCAACTCCGAAGCCAAGTTTAATAACTATACTTTAAATGCTTTATATGACTATCTTGAGCTAGGTTTTAAGCTTTTAAATTATTTTTTTTTATTTTATATATATGGAGTTTTTTAATATATTGATATCAAAATTAAATTTTAAAGAATAAAAACAATATTTTTTTAAAAAAATTAACTACTATTACATCCCATACTTTTTCTGCCTAATTAGTCACCACAACCTCCATCAATTCCCATTGCTTCTAGCAACTATTAAACTTGCACTACCTCTGTGAGACTTGCAAAGATTCTGTTAATCGTTTTTTTTTTAATGTACAAGTTTAACCTTAATTGCAATTATAACTTATTTAATCAATTATCTAAATAATATTTAATTATGAAACAAAAAAAAAATGATGACAATTTTATTACATAAAAATTAAAACACATGAGGTGAATATTGTGTAACTGACTTTGTTCGTTTCTTTATAAAACATTATGGATGATCTTGTTTATTTTAAAAAAAATTATTTTCATCTTTAAAATTTTATTTTAGAAGATTTTATCTTAATTCAAGGCCAGTTGATTTGAATTTCTTTGACAAGGATGAAATTGAAAGAATAGAAACAAAAATTAAAAGGCGCCAAACAAGGTTAGCGTGCTAAAAGTTTCAGGAAAGATACACTTTGGTCCTTTGATTTTAAAAATAACATAAATTATATGATTTAGGCGCCTCAATTTTTTTTCAAATTTAATGTTGATATAAAAGAGAGAGGTCACTAAATTTCAATGGTAGTGGGAGAGAAATGTCGTTGACACCCAATATTAGGCATCAAAATAGTTGATATTTATGTCAAATAGTTTTATTTGATTAAGGGAGTTCATATTAGATGTTTTTCTACCTTTAAAGTTTGTAAAAAAATATATACGAACTTGATTTGATTTTTTGTTTCGAGTTAAATTTGATTTTTTGGCTTTTTAGGCCAAATATAAGTTTATCATTGTTCTGGTCATAACTCATTTCTAGCTTATTCTCCAGATTCACTTCTATCTCCAAAATAAAAATTAAAAATTAATAAATAAAATAAAAATAATAAGAAGACTAATATTTTGGTAAAAACAAGCTAATAGGATTTCACAGGTAGAAAAAAAACCAAGTTGTAATTTTAGATAGAATCGAGAGCCTAATTGTACCTTACTTTACCCAAACTAGAAAAACAATGCAGATTCAAAATTAAATTAAATTATTATGAGATGAATCTATATAAAAATTAAGTCTAGAACATAATTAGATTTTAAATAAGAAAATTTAATTTTATCATAAGCCAAATTAAAGTTTAATTATGTTTAAGAATTAATTTGGATTCAATTAAAGAATTTAATTAGAAGTAAGGACTTAATTATACTTTAAATGAGTTAAATTAATTTTATTAGGGGTTTAATTGGTGAAAAATTAAGTTAGAAGCTCTATTTGAGCTTAATTAAGAAGATTGAAAAATTAAGGTTGAAAAACCCCATTCCTTTCCTAACAACATATCTCTCATTAAGCTCTCATCATGTAAGCGTGCCAGTCTTAATGTCGCTCTCATGACAATTCCTAAGGCATTTTGGTCAGAAAAACATAAGTTGTAACAATCACGATGGTTAGAATCTCGACAAATCAAACAATGCCTCGTAAAAAAAAAGAACCCTATCATGTGAGCCCAGATTAATTGGGCTAGACTAGCTAGCTTGACTTACAAGGTCCAATAGCGCCTAACGTTTGCTTTTTTTTCTAAATTATTTTTTTCTAGCTCTTTTTTTTTTCAAGTAATGCTTTTTTAAATGGTTTTTTTTTCTCTAAATCTTTTTATTTATGTTTATATTAACACTCCTTTTGTTTTGTAGAGAGCTTTTTTTAGATGACAATTATATTTTTTTTGTTATACATTTACATTTTGAAGAGTTTTTGTGGTTCATCTATATTTTTTTTAATCTTTTATAAATATGAGCTTTATTCTTGAAAATAAAAAAATTATTTTTGAATAATATTTCTAATATGTGTAGCATTGCATGGTATTTTTTTTCCCTCTTATTTTATTCAATCAATTTAATTTATGTCTCTATTTTTTATTATTATTTGTTTGAATAAAATAATTATTTTAATAAAAAAATTAGCACATACAACTAGATAAATGTACTAACTTGCAAAATTAAATATTTTGATTTATATTTATTTCTTGATTTTTCTATTTTATTTGTAGTTATCATTTATGATTAGTTTTCCATTTATTCAGAGATGTAGTTCTTAATTTATTTGATAACTTGTTGAAAAGACTGGTGCATACATGAGTCAAGTATCTAGTTTGTTACTTTTGATATGTATATAAAAATTAACAAAATATATATATTTAATTTTTTTTTATTTAACACCATCACATGAAATTGTATCCAATCAAATTTAAACTTATTTAATTTTTATATAGAAGCATATTCTAAATTTAAGGTTTATATGTTTTGCATAAAATATTTTTCAATGATAGTAATGAAAAAGAAGGTAGTGGCAATGGCGGAGCCACAATGGAGCAGGAGAGGGAAATTGCCCTTTTAATTATTTTTTAAGTATTTTTTATATTAAAATATTAATACAATAGCTTTATAGGGTTTTTTTTTGTTAGCTACTAATTGATCCAAGCTCTTTTTCTTTGTTCATTATTATCCCCGCCTCTTTCTTTTCTATAAAATCTCTTTTCAAGCCTTAAGCTATTAATTGGTTAAGCAAATAACATTTTATGCTTTATACTTTAGAGAAGTTTTCTTCATCTTTTTTTTTGTTTTATTATTTAATTTTAATTTTATTTCTTTATAATTAATTATTGGAAATGTTGGGGTTTATAATAATTTATGAGTTTGTTGAATCAATATGTGTGAGTAATATTATATGCTAATGAATATGAATTGAAATGAGTTTTGATATATTATTAAGTATTTTGTTATGAATTTCATATGAAAAATGATGGTGATGAATTTACTAGTAATTAAAAATAAAATATATGACAACTTAAAAAATTAGAGACATAATAGATAAATTAAAAAAAAATATTTAATATTTATATTTAATCTACTTATACAAAATAACAAGTCAGTATTAATTTGTAACAATTTTTTTAAGTTATGATTTTAAATGTTATGTACCATATGTTAGCATAGAATTGTTGTCAAAAACTTTTCTAGTCCTTGTAATATTTACAAATAAATAAATAAAAGTTTGTTGTATATATTGTGAAAAATATTTTTAATGAGATTAAAAATAAAATTATTATGAAGCAATTTTAAAATATAAAAAAATAATTATAATATAAATTTTTTATTTTAAAAATATTTTTAAATTAATTTTACTTCACTTGAGTTGAAACATATATTTCAAATAAATTTCTTTATATAATACATTTATGTATAACATATAACTTCAAATATTTTTTTAATAATTTATCTTTTCATTTGAAAAAAATCCTACTTCCACTAGAGGCGAGGAGGTCATGGTGACGATAAAAAGGAAATTAGTGGTTAAAATAATTAGATGATAATGTATGTAAATTACTATTTGTAAAATAATTCATTGAATTTCATTTCTTAAAAATATTTTTTGACAAACAATGGTTTGAAAATTTATTATAAAATATTTTTTATTGATTAATTTTTTATAAAATATTTTATGAATAATAAATATAGAAAAATATTTTCTAAAAACAAAAATAAAAAAATCTCAAAAGTTTTTTTTTTATGTAATATTTGACACGACATAAACCAGAAACTTAATGTTAACTCGATACTAATCCTTATAAAATACATCAGATCTTCTCTTTTCATCCAAGTACTCATGATTTATGAAAGTCTCCACTGTCTTGCACGCACAAAACTTGACTCAACTAAATTAGGTTTAGTGTAGAACCTCCACACAACCCATGAACACTAACCACCATACACCCATACAATAACCAATACTCTCACTTCTCCTCCCATAAAAGACCAGTTTGACTTTCACTTTTTCACAACCTTCAAACCCATTTCACCACTTAATTTGCTTGTCGAGCAATCTTTCAATGGCTTCCAAACATGGTCTCTTGCTTGTTTCCCTTGCTTTCTTGCTCCTTTGCAGCTCCCATTACTGCTCAGCCTCCAGCAGGTTGCTAAATCCGATGAAGCCAACCTCCATAGAATTTGGAATTGACCCACCTTACCTTCTAAAGCCAACTTTTCCATTACCTGAAGATCAAGAAACAACACCTCCTGGTTCCATGCTACCTGCACATCCAATGCCACTTCAACAGCCAATAATGACACCACCTCCACCTGCTCCTTTTCCTCCTGGCCAAGATGAGGCCGGTCTGATTCCGGCTTTACCATTTCCTCACTTGCCTTCTCTACCGAAATTCCCTCCTTTTCCATTTATTCCTGGCATGCCATTAGTCCCTGCACTCCCCTCAGTTCCTTTGGCTCCACAGTTTGTGGACTCAGGCTTTACTTCACCAGGGATTGGAGATGAAGGCAGCCCATGAAGCTAGCATTTTTTTTCCAAGTATCTTGCAAATTTAATAGAACTAGTCAGTTTGCAAAATAACTACATCATCTGGTGTATTGAGTGGGTTGGTAGCGAATGTTATGTGTCATGCTCATCTTGTAGCTGGTTTCCTTTTCCATACAAATAACATGGGATTATACCATTGTTGTTAATTAGTGAAAATTAATGATAACATGATCAATGCTAATGCCTGCAAATTGCCATGACCATACTACTATATTTTCCCGAACATTCATAAAAATAATCCCATCAACAGTTACACAAAGGTAATGATAGGAAGATTAAGGAAAACACAGTAATAATTAGATACAAAAACAAAATTAAGAAAAGAAAAAAACAGCAGCCGGAGAGACAAAAGCAAAACATGCCCCTTGCATATGACTTGGTACAATCACAAACTCACTACTTATTGTTATGTAATTATTTATTTTTCCTCCTCTTCTTTCTGGCTTTTTAAGAGGTAAGAAACTGATCATGCTGGAGGAGATTGGAGAAACGGGAAGGGAGGCGAAGGGAAGTCAGGAAGTGGAGGAACATTAGGAATGTCAGACGGAGGTGGAAATGGAATCGTTCTTCATCTCTGCCAAGCCCAGCTTGGCATGGATTTTATCAATCTTGGTAGGCTTCTCATTTTCCTCCTTAAGTAGGCGAGCATCAATCTTTGGTGCAAGACTGGTGATCAACAGAAGCAACCCTAACAAGAATATAGGGCTCAAGACCACTTTTGAGGAAGTTTTGGTAGCCATGAGTAGGCAAAGTTTTCATGTCTAGCTCTCACCCTTGAGGGTTCATCTATATAGGGTTGCAAGTCACGCTTAATGAATTAGCCCTCTCAATCTCTATCTCTTTCTTTGTGTGAAAACTTGTTGAAACTCAAAACCTCTTGATCGTTTTGCCAATAAGAGCAGTCATGGCGGGGAGAGCAAAGGACTACAGAAATTAAATGCAGCTGAAAAAGAATTGGAAAGAGTGCCAGGAAACAAAAATTCATTGATCTTTATGCTAAAACTTCATATATTCATGGCATTATTGTACCTAAAATTTAGAAGCAAAAATGTTTTGGCAGTGTATGTGCATGCAAGTAGATGCTCCTGTATGAAGTCCGATCCCATTGCATGTGTCTATATCACCACCAGCTACTATGGCCTACAATTGTCGTTCGTAGAATCTGAAGATCGATCCCACTAAATTGACACACACTGCAAGCAAATTTGCAGGAAGGAAAAACCACCAGACGAGTCTTCAAGTCTTGACGGTGCCGATCAATTTTCAGCCATTGTTTATGCATTTTCCGTATGTCTTACGTAGCTCACCATCTAGCTTATCTTTTTAGTTAAACTAGTGTGTGAAAATACACTCTTTCTGCCTATTTAAATGTCCTCTTTTGAGAACCTATGAATTCTTTTCCAGGTTGTCTACGGCCTTCCATGATGTGCACCATGATATTCAACATTTTGAATTTTTGATCATGTATTGTAGAGAGGAAGAATCTCCCGAAATTAATTGCCCTTAGAAAAGGTCATTACTTGCAAAAATGCTGTAAAGTAATAGTTATTTCTCTAAATTGTGTTTCTCAGCCTCTTCAAAATAGTGCTTATGAGCCTGTCAAGATTTCTCATAAGACATTCGACCACAAAATCTTAAATCGGAAGACAAAATACAAAAAGGCCAAGAGAATTACTAATCAATCGTTGTATCTACATATGGAAAATGTTTTGACATTTACATGATAAAGAATGAATCAAAAAATTTGTTATGACATCTCACAAGCAAAAGGGAATGATACAAAAAGCTAACAAAGCAGATAGCATGATATGAAAAGGGATAAAAGAAGGCACCAGTTTCTCAATCCTCAGACGTTAATTGTGGTTTATATGAGACTTTGACAATGACCGACAATGGAGTGTTGAGAACACAAACCTGATATTCAAAAAGTCCTGTTGAGAACACGAACCTGATCTTCAAAAAGTCCTATCATTCCATAGCTGGAAGTAAAACTATTCATTGTCATGTCAAAGAACACACCTGCCTTTCCCCACTGGCAATAGAGAAGCAGGTCGGAGCCACTCTTATGGTGCACTCCAGTCCTCAGATGAGGTGTACTCCAGTCCTCAGATGTTAGCTGTGGTATTATATGTGACTTTGACAATGACTGACAATGGAATGTTGACAACATGACCCTGATCTCCAAAAAGTCCTATCCTTCCATAGCTGGCAGTAGAACTATTCATTTTCACGTCAAAGAACACACTCAAGGTTTGCCTCTCCCCACTAGCAATACAGAAGCGGGTTGGTGCCACCTTTATGGTCACTCCATAAGGCGCGCTCCATCCAACTCTATATGTTTCATAGCCAGCAATGTTAGTCACTGATCTTTGGACCGTTTTAGACTGATACAGTTTAGCGATTGTGATGGAGGGAAGATTCAGGTCAGTGCCATTGATGGTTGAGTTATAAGACAAACAATTTTGACCTGTGTAGTTCAATACCACAGGACTAGATCCATTAATTCCACAAAGAAATGACATATAGTCATCATAACCTGCAAAAGCATCGAAGTTCACAAGTAAATTAATGGACCAGAGGTACCAAATGCACAACTAAAAGCCAGATTCTCTCTTGTAACAAATTGAGCAGAATTTGCAATATGACACCTATCATATCAATCGTAAGAAGTTGATCTGCTTAAGGCATTCCTTTTGTTTTACATTTCTTGGAAGATAATATGAGACATGGATTAGGGAAAGTTAAATTGATCATGAAATTGACAAGCATAAAGAGTAGGCAACAAAAGCCTAGTCACCTGCAGCTATTACATTGATTACCAATCCGGGAAAAGGCATTAATCCAGGACAACATCCATCCACGTGGGTTACCGGCTTCTTTCTAACAGCTGTTGCAGTGCTGTATTTAACACTCCCTCTCATGTGGGGATCTCTCATCCTACACCTTAAATGAGGCCGACTCTATTGATGTGCGATTTGTTCTGCAACAAACTGCTTGACATGCACACAAACACGTTCTAAAAAGTGGCAAACCAGAACTAGACTTAGCTAATGTGCAGCCTCCTCTTACAAAATATGGTACCAGATAAAGTTCAAGGACATAAAAGAGTTCACGCTGTGGGCTACATGAGTTTGAGCATCCAGGAAATTTTTTTTTAATTCAAAAGAGCCCTTTAATCATAAAAAATGAACTAATTAAAATGAATATTTGGAAAAAAGAATTGCAAGGGAAAAGGGAAAACTTGGATACTCGGCTGCATCATTAATATTTCAAACCCAACCTCATTCAAAACCTAAAATTAAGTCGATATTCTAACATGTTCATTCTCATGGAAGAAAGGACAATTTAGGTGGATAAATATTTTCTACAATGCCTAGATAACAAAGGTACCATTATCAGATTAGTGTGTACTAGATAGAGTAACTCCAACATCCTAGGTAAATGAGCACATGTAAAAATTACTATATAACTAGTGAAAGAGTTTGTATGATACAAGCAGAATAACTTACTTGAATCAAAAATCAAACCCGGATCCAGAGCTGCAGTTGCATTTGCAAAACCACTTCCCATGTCAAAAGGTGTAGCTGGAGACTGATTTATATCCGGGTTGGAATAAGCACGCTGAGCCATTATTGGCCCACCATAATTGTCATATAAAGAAGCTGTTGTGGATAGTGCTGAGGCAATTGCTGCAGGGCTGAAACAGGGAAACTTTTGCTTGATCAGCGCCGCAAGCCCAGCAATATGAGGAGCAGCCATACTCGTTCCAGACATCAATGCAAAGTTCTCACCTGGAGGGTTTGGTTGATAGAGTAAGACATTATTACCACTTGTGTAAACCTTATAACATTAAATCACAACTGGACTTTCCCTACTGTATTTATATTCCTACCTTGAAATTCAACCGAGTCTGTGCCAAGTGAACTCCATGCAGCCCATATTAGATTTCCAGGAGCTACCAAATTGGGTTTCAAAATGTCAGCATCATCGAGAAAATTGTCTTCTGGATCTGGTCCTCTAGCAGAGTAAAACATAACTTTGGGAGCAGAATTAGAGTAGTTTGCTTTCAGTCCACCTAAAATGCTTGCAACGGAACCAAATCTAGTAATTTTCTTCGTAGTTTCATTTCTCTCCAAAGAAGAATTGTAGTATTGGAGTAGAACCTGCCATAAGGATCATTCAAGACTAAGATTTCATATAAGTGGCAATTTTTTTTGAAGGACAAGAAAAGAAATGTCATTTGTCAGCAAATGCCAACACACATAACCTTCACCTTGGAATCATCTGGGGATGGAATTATGATCCCAGGCACTCTCATTGGAATTGGATTAAGCTGAAAGCCAATAACAAATGGATCCATGTAGAACACAACACCAGCTGCACTGAGGTTTTTGGCTGTTGCTATAGCTTGTTTGATTGTTGAGAGTCCAAGAACAAAGCGAATTGAATAACTGCAGATCAAGAGGTTTCCTTTGACCAGATCCTTATTGAAGTTACTGGAATCTTGACATTCACCCACATACATATCAGTAGCAACTGTTGTCTCGTTGTTCAAAGCATGAAGTGAAGAAATGAGGGTCAACATGGTATTTTTATGTGTTCCAGCTGAAGGAAAACAATGTATATGATTAGACTCTATCTCAATGAAAAGTAGAAAACCATTCATTACAAAGCAAATGATAACATTGATTGTTGTTGTGGCTTCTACCCTTATTTTGTTTGTTGCAAGTTCATCTTTCAGAGATTGCCTGGGCAGAGAAATTAAGAAATGGAGCAGTAATGATAAACTTACGAGCAAGCCCAACTCCATGAATGGTTACATTGTTGCCAAGTATTATAGAGTTACTGTAGGCTCTGTCATGAGAAGCTGCACCAACAGTGAAGATCCATGGACTGAAGGAAGACATGCTCTTAGGCGACGGTCCAGTATTGCCCGCAGCTTGCACAGCAAAAATGCCAGCCTTCACAGCTGAGAGCAATGCCATGTCTATTGGATTAAAAAATGTTGCAATACCAGGAGGACGCCTGTTGGGTGTGATTGATAAACTTATAACATCAACCCCATCCTGAGCTGCCTGCAAATACATAACGGGTGATAAACATTACAATGATGACCATATGAAAAGATATGTTTAGCAATGCAATCTCCAGAACTTGTCTAATTTTTTCTCTCTTCTATATTTTTGCGGAGTTGAGTTGTTGTCTCAATCCCAACAAGTTGAAAAGGAACCTTCTCTTGCTTCTTGTTTATAAAAACTGCTCTACTTGGAAAGACAGAACAGCTTCCCAGGCAATCTAAACCTATAATATCGAGCCAGAATGAGGCAAACAACATATTGGGTGGACTGAAGAGAAGAGGCAACAACCTTTGATTTGCTCAAATTGTCTAGACAAAGGCCATATTCAGTCACGGTCCATGAAAGAGTGAGGCATATTGATAAACAAAAGTGTATAAATCGATCAAATGCCCAGGTAGTTTCAACTTTCACCAGGTAGTTTCAACTTTCAAAGTTCTATCGGCTTCTGAAAAGTTGTGTAACAGAATTATTTGCAGAAAACAGACCAAGTTAAATATATGTACCTGGTCTATAGCTGCAACAACATCGGCAGCGAAACCTCCAAAACTCTTGTATAATGCCTTGTAAACAGCAACACTGGAAAAGATGAAAATGCAATTAATACAAAAGTAGAGTTATTGCAGGCAAAAACTTAATGAATCTGATTTTTTCAATATATGCTTTTTAGCAAGGAATAATATAAAAAAGGTTTTTTTTTTTTTCCTATTGTTGTTGCTACAATATACCGAAAAGGAGCTCTGCAGGAAGCACAGCACTTTGATAAAAACAGGACCTACACATAATCATGGTACCTAGTGACTGCTACTGATTTTATGCCTTTACATCCTACCAAGAAGTTTCTGTTATTTAACATAGAAGTGTGTTCATAGGAAAAAAATGACAATAATGATTAGCAATTACTGTGCACGAGGAGCCATCCCACTGGCATTTCCAAAATGATGCCTGGCAACTACAACTGGAATCCCATGGTTTCCTGCAGCAACAGAGGCTGTATGCCTGACAAAGAAGATAAGATTCATTAGCCTCCTTTTAAAGAACTGGATGAATATCTTTACTGTGTTACATAACATGAAATCACAAGAAATGCACACAAACAGTACAATGAACATGAAATGAGCACACACTTACGTTCCATGGCCATCACCATCAAACGGTGAAGCATAGTCCTGACTCGAGTTGAAAATTCCCCTGGTAATAGCTGATGCAGCAAAATGACGAGCCCCGATGAGCTTCCTATTGCAGGAACCAGAAGGAAAATCCCGAGTAACCTCACAAATGCCTGAGAAGTGGCTAGGAACAGGATACGAATTCAAAGATGAGTCATCAGAGAAGCTGGGATGACTTGGATCAATGCCTGTATCAATGAAGCCGATCACGATTCCTTCACCAGCAGTTTCATATCCACCTGCTTTGGGCCAAGCCCCTTGTGGTAGACCCAAAAACTGTGGAGTATGCGTGGTTGCAGTTCTAACAGAGAAATCCAAAGCCACATTTGCCACTTCTTTCCTCCTCGAAAGCTTGTTAGCCTAAGAAATTGACCAATGTAGCCAAATTAAGAGTTCCAATTTTTCCCCAACTTAGAACAGAAATTCCCATCACAAAAAATATAGCTTGCAGGGACTTTGTTTTGCTACATACATAAATACATAGAAGAAGCTACTATATTAAGATTTTACAGGTTTTGCTGCCAAGAACTATAAAAAAAGAAAAAAGAAAAAAGAAACAAAAAAAGGAAAAAAGAAACCCACTAGCAATAGATTAGAAGCACCACCATTGTATTAACCAGCACAATTATGGTGACATAATGATGACGAGTGATGATTTTGTACCCACCTGTTCTGGGGTAACAAGAACAGCGAACCCATTAATCAAGTAGTGATAGCTGTACAGCTTGAGATATTTCTCCCCTCTCAACACCCTCCTCAATAATGAATCATGAACACGAGCAATGTACGAACTAGAACTCTGATTGGATCTCGAATCATTCCTAAGAACACAACAAAGTCAATTAAAAAAATTATTAATTAATTACGTTTATCTCAACTTCTTCATCTTCGCCAAAAGGATTAAAACTCAAGGGAGAAACTGTTAAGGGAGAAGCATAGATTTCAAGCACAATCATTGATTCTGTTAGGTGAACTACGGAAAAATGATTAAACAAAAAAACAACGTAAAATCTAGTTAAGAATTCATTAATTCACTCTATATGATCCTATCTATTCCCATCATCAATAAATGGAGGCAGTGGGCAGTGGTCAATTCCTCATCTAGTAATGAAAGAAAAGTTCAGGAAAAAAAAAAGTTAAACTTAAGGGGGAGAAAAATTAAGTCAAGCTTGGTAAATAAATCCTTATCCAATGAGGTATGAAACACACAAACTTGCACAATTTCCATAGAAACCCCTCAGAAAGGAACAAGAGGACCCCATTAAATGAGATTGGTATGGATTGCTAAGAAGGCAGCATTAGCACATACAACAAAAAGACAAACAAAATTACCTAAATTTTCTTCACTATACTAGAAACAACATAAAAGTACAGCAATTTAACAAAAACAAGCCATAAAATGCAACGAATTTAACCAACCAAGACCAGCCAAACACTAAAATCAAAAGAAACACAAAATGGCGCAAGAAATTTAGCACCTTGGGTTGTGAGATTGCTTTGGATTCCTAGGAACGCCATGCTTAAAAACATTAGTATTCTTTGCAAGCTCTCCATAGTAATGAGAAGCAGGAGCTTGTTTAAGAGTAACAATGTAAACAGCTGTAGTTCCATTTCCTGAACCATCATCGACTTGACACAAAGTGCCTGCTAATACCCCCAAACTAAGCACCACTACCACTAAATGCACCAAGTACACACCTTCCATTTTTGAACTTAAACTTTAAAAAAAAATATTCCAAAACACTACACGATGAACAAAGAAACGACAAAAACTCAACTCTTTAACAACACATGATGTGCTTTGCGTTTCAAGAACCAAACTTTACTTCAAGAAACCCCACAGAAGTAAAAACCCTGATGTGGAATAATGAGGAAACAGCTTTGAAGAAGTGGAAGCAGAGAAAAACCCCATTAAGCTTCTTCCATTGGCAAAGAAGCTAAGCAAAGGGTGAAATGTGAAGAGAAGACAGAAGAGAAAGTACCCTTTCGTTAACTTTTGAGATGGAGAGAGTGTGCAGTCTAACGACGGAATTAATATAGTATAGAAAAAGAAGCTACTGTTCAGGCTTTTCTTGGGGACTGTGAATATGAACGTTTTGTTTAATAAAAAGTTAGAAAAATATTGGATTGATGATGAACTGTTTCTTTTGTTTTTTTTTCTTCTTTTTTGGACTTTCTGTGTTCTTTGCCGTCCTTCTGGTGGGTGGGAATTAATCTCTTGATTCTCTATACATTTTTGGTCAAACTGTTAAACCCATACTTAATTAATTAATATACTTAGGTTGATACTTGAAAAATATGCTGGGAATGAATTTTCTCTACTATAATTAAATTAAATTATAATATTTAATTTAAATTTAGATAATAAATAATAAATAAATTTAATTAATATTTTAAAATATATTTTTTTAACTTTTTTATTTTTAAAAAAGATGAGCCGATAAATATTTTAAAAAATAGTTTTAGTATTAATTTTTAGTATAGGAAATCAAAAGGAGTTGACTTCTCATTTGTTTTTATAAATTAAATTCTATTTAAAATTTAATTTTAATATTCAAAATACCTAAGCATAAAATTTTATTAAAATATTTAAATTTAATTTAATTTAGAAGATTAATGGTGGCCTGGAAAAAAAACTATAATTGCAAAATTTATTTTTTAAAATAAAAAAAGCTACTTTATAAAAATTTCATGAAAAATACATTTAATTATTAATTTTTCTTTGTTATATAAAACAATATTATTACATTTGAGTTGGCAGGTAACTCGATGAGTCTAAAAATTAGGTTTAATAACTATAAAATTAGATTAATGATCAATATTTTAAATAGAAATAGCTAATGAATTTGTAGTTTTAATAAGAGATTCATGTGCTTATTTCTTAAGAATTCGGTGTTAGAACTTCTAAATATTTCTTAATCAATTAAATAAAAAAAATCAATCAAGTTAATTAAATTTTACTAAATTAATATTTAATTCAATTCAATTAAAAACTTAACTTAAATAAAGCCTTAAATTCTAGACTTTTCACATCCCCATTTCAGTTAGGTGATGTTTAATATTAGGATTTTATTTGGAAGTGTAATAATTTTTATTTTTAAATAGTTTTTTAAAATATATTTATTTTAAAAAATAAATATCACGAATTAAATGTAGAAGCTTGTGATGTCATGACTAGAAGAAAAATGCGATGCGTGGAGAGGATTTTTGGGGGAAAGGAATAGAGGAAGACAGAGACGAGATAAGGAAATATGGGGAAAAAGTGGGGCACATGTGAAAATGACAGCAGTTGTAGGGTCAGCCTTTTAATTTTTAATTTTTCTTTCTTCGTGGCTATCCATTATTCCCAACGTTCCAATTTCGCAAGTTTCTTTTGTCTTTGCCTTTGCCCGTGACGCTTTAATGCATTGGAAAAGAAAAGGGAATAAGCCATATTTCACTTTGGTCCCTGTAAATTAAGATCTTCCAAAGTTAATTCTACTGTTTACCTAAAGTTTCAATATGAACATTTATCGTTAAATACTTGATCTAACCTTATTTGATCTCATGTATGATTGGTAGTATAACCTTGTTTGTTTTTGTGTTTTAAACATATTTTAAATTTTTTTTGAAAATTTTTATTTTTTTTATTTTTTTGAAGTTTTTAAATTATTTTGATGGGTTAATGTTAAAATTAATTTTTTTAAAATAAAAAATATTATTTTAATAAATATTATAGTGAAAAAACATTTTAAAAAGCAACTACACTCCCAAAGACGTTGAAAGAATTGTTTTGTATAAAATTATTTATAAAAAAATTATTTTTTATTTTTATATTTGTTTCTTGTAAGATATTTTTTTTGTAAAATATTGTATGTTCTTTATCTAATTATATTAATTATTATCATTATTGCCTTATCTCTTTATCACTATTATCTCCACCTTTATCTTTATTATTATTATTATTTTATTTTCACCATATTATTCACATAATTATTTATCATATATTGTAAAATTGTGTTTTACATTTTCATTCATAAGATATCCTAGGCGGAACAAATGCCAAGCAAGAGGTTGGTAGAGGTAAATTGCATTGAAGGGTCGATGGAACAAACTATAGCAGAACATTCAGTCTGCATCTGATTTATCATTCGCTAATCTGATTTGAACGTTGGGAGCATAAATAAATAGTACATTCCATATAATATTAAACGCTCAATAGAAAGAGAAGGAAACACAAAACACTCCTCTTGATAATAATAAATAAACAATCATTGTGAAATAACGAGAGACACTCCATGCTATTGCTTCACTTAGTTTTTTGTATTTTAAAATTGTTTGTGTTATTTTAGATTAATTTTTTATATTTGCAAATCATTTTAATATATGATTTTAAAAATAATTTTTTTAATAAAAAAACATCTTAAAAAAATACCTAGATGTTCATCCCCAACGGGCACATGAGAGTGCAAAACTTGGGGGGATTTGGTATAGGATTCCAAATTCTAGTTGTGTGGAATCTCACACTTGTTCTCTTGGCATAGCATTGCTATATCTTTATATGATCATAATTTTCTTTTGTAGAAGTGGTGGGTCATCTTCTTCCACTCTCGAAGACCATTTTGTTAAAATATAGTCGTTAGGGGACCCTTGTGTGCCCTAAAGAGGCCGATTCTACTATCATGAGGATCACTTTCTCTTTGATTTCAATCCATGACCACCTCCATGTGAGTTGATGGGAAAAAGGGTCAGCTTGACCATGCCCATGTTTTATGCGATAAAACCAAGAATTGAAAATGCAAGGTTTTTTTATTTTATTTCTTTGAATTAATATGAAATTTTTATGATGATGATAAGAGGTGTTTTTAAATTAATTCACGTAATTAAGATTGGAGTTTTTGTTTGAATAATCTTGAACATATGTTTTATTTTACATCGACTTGATGATACTGTAAATTCTTATAAATATTAATTTTATGATTTGAGCTCAAATAATTAAGAAAAAAGGCGCAAATTAATATTCCTAGCCACTGAATTTATCCCATGTAATTTACTTGATATATATATATTGTACTGGTCCATCATTGTTATTTGGCCTTGTGCTGTTTTGTTGTGGTTAGTGGCCTTAAAAGAGTAATAATTGGATTGATGTCGTTAATTAGAATGTCCTTTTCTATGGATAATCAAGAGTTAGGAAAGTTATAGTACAATGTCATAGCCGTTGGACCTACCACCTTGTTATTTGTGAATTTTGTAATGAGATATATTTACAAGCGTCTTATATATATATATATATATATATTAAATTTATATTTTTAGTATTTTTTAATAATTTTAATGTGTTAAAATTAAAATTAAAAATTATAAAAAATTATTTTAATTTGTTTTTTTTTAAAAAAATCTTTTAAAAATCATCATATTTTACAATATCAAACATACACATTGAAAATGAAGAAAACTCGATGGAGTTGGAAGTTGAAAAACAGCATGGGAAATAAAGATGAAGATCCCTGACCACAATAATATATGCAATATTAGCTTATTCTTTTGTAAGGTAGAAAGCATTGGACACAAAATAAATTGTTTTATTGTAGAAATTCTGTTCATCATCTCACGTTTATCTGTTAACTCCACTATTTATTTTTAATTTCATAATTTTAAGTTATGTTGACATGATTTTATATGTTGGGAATTATTTTTATTTACGTGTTGATGAATATTCAATGTGTTATAGACTTTTATAATTAAAAAGGGTCGCATGTGTGTTATCAAGGCAGTAACTTGAAAAGAAAAGAAAAACAAAAAATCATTAATCAAACATAAAATAATCAAGAGAAAAAAATTAAAAATTATATTTTATTAATCAAATTTAAAACATCAAAATATAATAAAAAAATCAAACATGTAGAATTTTCAATGTGTTTTTTAAATAAAAAATCCAGATAAAAAAAAACTTATGCATTCATCTAACTAAACAAATTATTATCTAATCGTTGTGTAAAACAAAAAAATCATCAACAATAAATAAAAACAAAACTAAAAAAACTAAGAGATAAATGTATATTAGGATATTTAATATTGCTACACGGGTAAATATACCCAGTCGTATTTAATGAATTTATCAACCAAAATAAATTTATAATAGAAATTAACACGTATAAAATTTATTAAATATAATAAAATAAAAAAAATCATTCAACGATGCATATATTAAAAATTTTATGAACACATTATTATTTAAAAAACCAAATTTAGTCTATATAAAACCTAAAACAAATCACAAATGAATTATACCAATCTCTTTAAAAATTAAATACATTTAATATCATTAAAAAATAATTGCAATAAAAAAAAGGCTTAAATAAGAAAAAAAACCACATCGAAAAGGTATTAATTAAAACATAAATAAAAATTATTTAAAAAAATAAATAGAAAATAATATATTAATTATAAATTTTGTTTTTTTTTAAAAAAATTAAGTCAAGTATTGTTGGGTTTGACCTTCGGATAAAAGCTTGCATATAAACCTTTATTTTTAAAAAACTTAATAGGATATTGTTCATCCCAATTATTTAAATAAAAAAATATGTTTCCTACCTCAATAAATGACATGTCTTTTGAGAATTCTTAGAATTTTGTTATTGCAGTGACAAAAAAAATAAATCCCAAATTGTTTTACAAATAAACTTATTTATAATATTTTGACCTAGTAAATATTTTAAAAATCTTGTTAAACTAATCTATGATCTTTAAAAAAAATGATACAAAATCTAAAATCAATCTAAATCCTAAAATCTTCCCAAACTCATATATGTTTTTTAAACACTTTCAATATATTAAAAAAAAAGTAACCTTTTTCCTTGCCACGATAATTCCTTATTACTTGAGCCCTTGGATATTCCAAGTATGCTACATAATCCTCTGCGTCATGGCCTTCAGTCTTCTTTGTGCTTGCGTCTCGTTATCGTAGGTGATCATAGACTTAATACAGTTTTATTTTTGCTGCATTATCTTGCACTATCATTTAAGAATTTGTGTTACAGATATCCCTTTGTCACTAGAATATAGATATTGCTTTCATTTGCTACCAGTTCAGTAGCAAGTGTAAGTGAAGCAGTAGAGGCTGCCATAGCACTGGACGTATACCAAGATATATATATAGTTCTCAAGTGCGATGAAGTTCGATCATCGACCAAAATTACTAATTGATTTTTCACAAGTTCTGGATGGCACACTTGCATGCGTATATGAAAGAACATGCAGGAAAATTCTTACACATTTGCAAATGAACATCATGAAACAAAAGCTAGTCTGGGCAGGAAGATTTTTGGAAGCTGTTGAGGATCAGAACGGTTGTCGAGTCACAAGTTGACATGGATAGAAAACTTCCATGGAGAAGTGAGAATGGAAAACATATCTCTGTAAGAAATTGGACTCTAGTTATAGAAATATTGTTAGTAGTTCATCGAGTCAAGTAGCGCTCACTTGTAGCCAAAGAGGGATATCAAAGTGGCTTGTATTGATAAGAAACTATCTAGGCAGACATTTGATGATGCTGATATTATAGAAGAAACAGTACTCATTGCAGTCAATTATGCCGCGAATCGCAAGGCGAGGAGTCTATCATTCAAGAGAAGGTGGGTCTAACCATCTAGATGGTGGTCAAGTGATAACGACTTGGGATCAAGGGATTTGCTTTCTCTGTGGTCTCAGGTTCGAGTCCTTGGTTGCTCATATTATGGCCACTGGAGGCTTACATGGTCGTTAACTTCAGGACCCGTGGAATTAGTCGTGGTGCACGTAAACTGGCCCAGACACCCACGTTAATCTAAAAAAAAAGAGAAGGTGGGTCTAATTTTAGTACTCTAGGCATTGATACATTTTCAAAACCATTCGTGGATAAATTGATGATCAAATATATTTATTGAGAAATTGTTCTAAATTGATAACTTAAAGGTGTCTCAATCTCAAATTCTAACTGGTTTGCTTTCCTCTCTTCCATATCTCTTGCAGTCAATACTGAACTCAGCCGATAAACCTGATTCTATGATTACAGAAAACCAGTACATAGGAGGTCTAGAAGGTTGTCTTCTAGTTTAATGCTTGAAAAGTTATTTTTTAAAAGTTATTTTTTTAAAATAATTTTTTAAAAAAGTAAATTTAAAAAAAATATTATTTTTTTAATATTTAATGGTGTTATGAAAAATAAACTGAAAAATATTTTTTAGTATTTGGTAATGTTATAGAAAATAAACTGAAAAATAATTTAGTAATGATTTTTTTAAAAATTTATCTAATATATATAAAATATTTAATTATTTACAATAAAAGAATGAAATCTAAAAAGTATAATGATGATTTTATTTTTTATTATAACCTATATTCATATACAACTTATTTTATAAAATATAACTATATATAGCATATCATATTATAGAGAAATAACCTTGTGAAATATTTTTTTAAGTAAAACCTATTAATATTTTTTTTAATTTTAAATGTTTAAAATAAGTTTTTCTTCACATGAAAAAAGCCAAATTAATTTATGGTAAGAGTTAGATATTTGAATTTTTTTTTTGTATGAAGATTTTTTAAAAAAGATAAATAAATATAAAAATATTTTGATGGGTTTTTTGGATAAAGCTTTTTTTTTACTTGTATAAGCAATTATCCCTTTAATATATATCAAATAAGTATTAAGAAATAAATATAAATATCCAACATTAAATATAGTCATGCATAAATATTAAGTTTCGATGTCATATACATGCATATTAGTTCAAATTAACAGATATAAACATGCTAGACTAAATTAAATAAGTAAACATACTTGTCAAATAACAAACATATACTTTCTTATTATAGTTAAATAATCTTAGCAAGCAGGTCTGTAATCATGTTAATTCATAAAATTCTGAACTTAAATTTTTCTCAAATTAGCATTTTTTTGTCATAAATACTTTTGCTAACATTTTATTTTGGACCAAGTGATCAAATACATCTTCAAGAGTGATCTCATCAAAGCCTTTCTATTTTCATCATTTTTATATACAACGTAATAACATCAAGTTGATTTTTGCTAAGGTTTTGAATTGTAAATGCTATATCTCCAATCTGTTTAGACAACTTTCAAACACCATCATTTTCATACATGCAATTTCTATTCATATGTTGCCTATTTTGTGTACTAGAGAAAAATATCTCTTTTCCCTTAGAAGTTTCTTTATATTCCTCCTCATTTTCAATTGAAATTGATTGCTCTTCAGTGTTATCTTTTAAGTTCACATCAGCATATGATTTGACATAATTTTTTGTTATCATGTCTTTTCCAACAATAATTATAATTGCCTTATACATATCAGGTTTTTTGTTCAAATACTTGTCATGATTAAGATGCACCTATTCATAAAGTATAGAATATGTAATTTTTTAGTTCCTTGTATAATATTTTAGAAACAAAAATAAATATAAAAATTACAAAGAGTATAAATATTTATTATATCTTTACTTCTTCATCATATACATCTTTTGAAACTATAATTATCTTTAAACAATCATCCCAGCCAAAACCACTTTTATTTTTAAGTTTGGTTATTATACCCTATTCTTTTTTCACAATCTTGAGATGATTGTCTACATGTTTAGTTTCACATTGTACATTGAACTTTTGACTAATTTTAGTAGTCACCTTAACAAAAGATTTTGCTTTAAATGTGGAAGAAAGTTTGCTTTATTTAAGTGCCTCCTCAACTAATATCTCAAGTAACATGTGAGAGATAGGCTTAGACCATGTGATGTGCTTGCCTTTGTATTTTTCATTCTATGCGGAACTCATTTTCACAAAAACAATTACAAATTTATTAAAAAAATCATACAATATTTAGATTTAATAAATTTTATATAAAAACTACAATGAATATTTAAAAAAGAATACATAAAATACATAAGAAATTATAATAAAATCAACATTTACTATAAATACATAACAAAGATAATACAAACTCAAGCAAAACATAGTAAAAACAAACATATATAATTAACACTCAATTATTTGTTTCTTTGAGTGTTATAACCATTCCACATGGTTGATGTAATCATTTCTCTTTTTTATTATCCACTCTTTATTCTCTTTCCTTTCCTCTCGTTGACTTAAATTGATTGTTCGTCTAATTGGTTCAATTTTTTAACATGTTTCTTCCATAAGAAAGTCATAAGGATTAACTCCTATTATGTGATTATGAATAATACAACATGCAAGCACAACATCTACTTGTGTTTTATAAGACCAAAATGATTTTTCATCAATTGATCTAAAATGACTCTTCAAAATACAAAACCCTCGCTTAATAGCGGTTCTCAATAAAGAGTGATAAAGATTAAATAACTCTTTTTTATTTTCTAGTGAACGTTCTGTAAACTCATTCAAGTGATATCAAACTCCACAAAAGAAAAAATAATTTCTTTTCGAATACCATAACTAACATCACTAAGATAATGTTTCCCTATAAATTAAAAAAGAAAACCTATTACTATCTTTATCTAATAAGACATTTTATATGTTTATTACATATAATACATACTTTATTATGCGCTTCCTTCCCAGCCAGCTTAAACATATATAAATTTCAAATCAAAAGTTATAGCTGCTAAAATATTTTGTGTTGTTTCTTCTTTTTGACCTCGAAACTTTCTTTGAATCTCAACATGAACATTTGCAGGAACATAGGTACCATCAATTGCTCCCATACAATCTTATATAAATATATAAAAATAATAATTTATAACCTTTTCTTCTAGATGTAATTAATTAATGTATAAAAATATTAGTATTGTTCTCATACCTTAAAATGAGGATAAAATCTTCGATTATTCATTATCTCTACTGAAATTGTATCCTTTAGATCTTTAATAAGGTGTTTATATAACTTAAAAACTGCTTTTAAAACAATTTTAAAGTACGATGGATAGTTTTAATAGACCTATAGTATATACCACTAATAAAATGAAATCTTTGATTTTGGCCTCTATTTGTAAGCTCTAATAGACACATTTTGAGGTAATCATAACAAGTCACGACTTGTGAAAATATTACATAATCTATATAAGACAATAAGTTTCATATGAATTTGTTCAACGCAATGTCTATCACCTTGAGTCAAAATGCTGTCAATATAGAATTCTCGTGAAGCAATTGCATTTATACGTGGTTCTCTTGGTATATAAATTATATTTCTTTCTTATTCAATATCATAGTTATAATTGATCCTATACATGCTGCATGAACTATCTTACTATCCATAACATGAAAGTGAAGTTTTTTTGATAACAAAACCTAAGAATTTAAGGAAATAAAAATTAAAAAAAACATATAAAATACTTACACAATCAATTGCAATAAATTATGCTATAAAAAGATGACAATGTATAATAGTTATGATAATGATATCTGATTCCCTAAACAAACAAGATCTTAAAATATATTATTTAAGACATAAAATTCAATTTCTCGTTGATAAAACCATTTTAAAAATTATACAATTCATAAGTTCACAATGATCAACATATGTTGCACAATAAAATCCATATAATAACTGACATGGTCCTATAAATTTATCAATATGTAACACATATAATCAAACACTAATTATGAATTAATCAAAGCAAAATAAAACAAACACATTTATAAACATAGTAAAATAAAGCAATAACTGTGGAAAAAATCATGTTTTTTCTATGGTGGAGGTGTTATCCATGCTTTTATGTTTAGGTTCTATTATCTAATTCCCCTTATTAAACATCGTTTTGGTCTTGTTCAGTTCCCCTCTAATAACAGGTTCTCTAATTCCCCTATTCCCTCTCGGTTTCTCTAATTCCCGTGTTCTCTCTCACCATTCCTTTATTCTTTCTCTAATTCCTTAACTTTCTCTTTTTGTGCATAAAGAAATAGGACAAAAATCAAAGATTCAAGGGGCAAGAACGTTATACCTCAAACAACTACTCATCCTTCTTAGTTCTCCTCCTTCTCTACCCCGACTACTTATGCTGATAACGTTGGGACTTGAAAAAAAAAATAGTGCAAGGGTTGATTTTCAACACATTCACCGATTCCCCCTTTTACTTTGCCTCTCTCTCTTTGTGCTTTCACCCAGGCATAATCCTTTGGTTATGTTATGGAAACAAGAGTCTTTTTTTTAGACAGGAGTGGATATGGTGGTTGGATCCTGGGACAGGAAAACAGGGTAGGGGCTGCTTTTAATGGGGAAGTTTGGGGATTTTTATGGCTTGTTTGGTTATAAACGTGAGTTGTTGAATATAAGTGATGAAGAAGAAAACTATGGAAAAAATATGCTTTTTATGGCTTGCTTAATGAATTTGGTTTGTTTAGTTTCTGTGAACTAACCGAATGTGATGAGGTAAGATGAAAAAGAAAATTGTGTTATGGAAAAAATATTACAATAGCAAATTTATCATGGTTTTGTTTAAATATCATGGAAAAAAACATAGAGAAACACATTTTTCTTCAAAACAAACACAATAAATTAAACAAAAAGAGATGTCGGTGCAGTCCAAACCGGAATACTGTTCTGTAATTGGGTCATATCTGGAGCTGTAGATCTTAAATTTAGGTCTAATTTATATGGATGGAAAGGTAAGACATAGGCCTACTGATTGATACTTAAAAGTGTATTTTTATCAAGGTTTTATATCATCATTTTGCACTTGAAGTATCAATAGCTCCTTAACTAAAGCATGTTTAATAATAATATATCTAATAATATAAGGAACCTTTAATTTATGGTAAATGTTCATTTTAAATGCAGGCCTATCATATAAATGAAAGGATTGATTGATGAATTTAAGAACTGAAATTGAAAGGACAAAGAGATGGCCAAACTTAGAAAAGAGATGTCGGTGCAATCCAAACCAGAACACTATTCGGTAATTGAGTCATATCTGGAGTTGTAGATCTCAGATTTAGGTCTACTTTATATTAATGAAAAGGTAAGACATAGGCCTACAACTTTCATATGGAGCCCAAGATCTAAAAAGGTCATTTTCAAGTTCAAATTGTAGAATTAACAAAGAAGTCTTAATTTATCTTCCAGCTCAAGCACTGTTCAGTATTTGGCCGATATCTAGAGTTCTAAAAGTTCAAATGAGCTGAATTGTTTACACAAGAAAGCTAAGACAATCTCTTACAACTTTTGTGTTCAAATGGCTCGAATTTTGACGTTATCAATAATGTTTTGGGCAGACAAAAGAAGATAAGCATTGTCACCAAGTCAAGAGTTAGTCACCCACTTATCAATTAGTCATCAAATTAATAATTTTCAATTTTAACCTATAAAAGGAGGCATTTGCTATATATTTAGACATCTTGGTGTCCAGATCAAGATCATGCTCTTGCTTTCTCTCTTTGTATTTTTGTAATGTTTATGCTTTGTTTTTTTTAATATCAAGTTTATGCCTTACATTTCCTTTCCTTTACTTAGTTAACTTTTATCTCATTTATGTTCTTATTTTGTTTATCTATTTTTCTTTCTTTCATTATGTCTAGCTAAGTTTATTATGTCAAGGTGAAAAGGTTACACTAATAGTGTAAGAATAAGTATAGTATAAACTTAATATGAACTTTAATGTTTGATACTAACATGTTTTATATTTGTTATCTTGTTCACTGTTTAATACTTTGTTTGTTAAATGACTAATCTTGATTTATGTTGTATAATACTTGGTACAACAAATGCTTGGCACTTTTCATAGCCCATACTGTATGGTATAACCGACACCTGAGCTATGAAAGGAACTTGATTTGTTGTTAACATAAGTTATAATCATGAATACTTAACAAAATTTACAAGTAATAACATTAATTGAATAAGATGACTAATGTAATCATGTTAACAATCTATAATCTGATTGGAACCTCCTTTATGTGTGGTTTCCAATTGAATAATAAGAGTTTATACTATACTTGTTTGACATACCATTAATGGATCCTCTAACCTTGACATTGTTTGTTATCATTATGTAATCCTTACATTAATTTTTCATGTCAAAGTCTCATCAACCTTTCTTCTTCTTCTTTATTATTGTTATTATTATTATTATTATTACTACTACTACTACTAGTAGTAGTATTATTAGTATTATTATTGTTACTATTATTATTGTTACTATTATTGTTGTTTATAATTGTTGTTTATAATTTATACAATTAACTTCCCTGTGGTTCAACTCTAGTCTTGCTGGGTTATTTATTATTTCGACACTCCTGCACTTGGAAGAAGACATCAATCTTTTAGTCATGTCAAGTTTTTGGCGCCGTTGCCGGGGAGGTAAGTTTTGTATAAATTATAATATTTATTTTATTTTCTCTTTTCACTTTTCTTGTATATAACTTTGTTTCTTTTCTCTTATTTCTTCTTCTTTTGTTTTTCTTTTTCTTTTATTCTATTCCTACATGTGCATGAGAGTGTGATCATGAACATCAAGTGGTAGACTTTATAGGGTATCCTCATCATTTTCAGAAAATATGGCCAAAGAAGATAATCAATCACTTCATAATGAGAATAACCATGCTAGAACACTTAAAGACCACATGAATCCCATAAGAACAAATGCTCCATCATGCATAGTTGTTCCTCTCGATGTATCTCATTTTAATTTTAAGTCAGACATTATTCAACTTTTACCTTTTTTTCATGGCTTAGAATTGAAAAATCCATACTTGTATTTAAGGGAATTCGAGGAGGTCTGCAACACATATAATAATTTAAATTGTAGCATGAACACCATCAAATTAAAGCTTTTTCCTTTTTCATTAAAAGATAAAGCTAAAACATGGCTATAAAATTTAAGACCAAGATCCATTCGTGTTTGGGATGAAATACAACAATAGTTTTTAAAAAAGTTTTTTTCATCTCATAGAACAAACTCTTTCAAAAGATAAATCACTACTTTCACTCAAAAACTAGGAGAAACATTTTGCAAATATTGGGACAGGTATTGAGACTTGTTTAGTACTTGTCATTATTATGGTTTTGAAACATGGAGATTGGTTTCATATTTCTATGAAGGGTTAACATCTAAAGATAGATAAATGGTTGAATTGATATGCATTGAAACTTTTAAAGATAAAGATCTTGATAAAGCAATGGAGTACTTAGACTTGTTAGCTGAAAATGCTCAAAATTAGGACACTTCAGGTACTTATAAGGCACCGAGTAAAACTCAACCTTATACATCTAATGGAGGTGTGTACAACCTTAGGAAATATCATGACCTTCAAGCCAAGTTTGCATCTTTAGCTAGAAAAGTTGAAGCACTAGATTGAAAAGGAGTGGTCAATTAAAATCTATTGAAAACATTGTGTGACATTAGAATAATAAGAGTTTATACTATACTTATTTGACATACCATTATTGAATTCTCTAATCTTGACATTTGTTATTATCATTGTTTAATCGTTACATTAATATTCCATCTTAAAGTTCTCATCATCTTCTTCTTCTCCTCCTTTTTTTTCTTTATTACTACTACTACTATTATTGTTGTTATTATTATTATATTATTGTTATTTATAATTTATATAATTAATCTCCTTATGGTTCGACCCTGGTTTTGCCGAGTTCTTTATTACTTCGACATCCTGCACATGGAAGAAAACATTAATCTTTTTGTCATATCGACCCCTACAAATCTCTTTAAATAGAAAGCCTAATCTTAAAAAAATAAAAAAGAATTCATGAGATACAAGATTTTCTTCAAGACAAGCTTTTTAAAGAGATTAACTCTTTTAAAAGCTTTCTAGCCTCCTTCATCTACACTTAAAGTCTACAAAGAATGGAACTTTGTTGGATTAAACCTAAACACCCCATAATGGTTCTTTAACAACACCTTGAAAACAAATAAAAAATACTCTTCAAAGTATCATATCACCAAATATTGCTCCATAATACATGTTTAATTTTATGTTCTTGTAAAACACAAATCTTGGCTTCATGTTACAAACAAATGAAGTTATTACATACTAGATTTAATGGAAGAATAAAAGAATTGTTTGTTTTTTTGTAAGAATATTTTAAATAAAGATTGTACTCAATCATATATTTAATAAAATTAAATATTTTTACATATGTGCTTGTTTTATTTTAAGTGCTCAAAATTATGTCTATAAATTTCTGACCATTGGGGACATCTCTACCTTTCATCTCTTCCTCTTAAGAAATAATTCTCAATAATATCTTAATGGAAATTAAAAAGAACATGATTACTGTTGTCGCTTCTAAAAGCATTAAGGCTACTGGTTTAAGTTGTCAATATACCATTGGAGATTTTCAAGCCCTCAATTAAAAACAAAATTCATTACCAAGTTGTATGCACAAACTGAGTTGCTTCTCGAGATGATGTTAACATTGAATGCAAAAGAGGTATGAGCGCTTGCTCCAAAGCTTAACTTACAAATAACTCTACTAAAAATGTTAAATGGGGGGTATTTGGAAGTTTTTTCGACGCTCAAGTTAATTATTTAAGTAATTCACCCATGAAGACTTTTCTATATCAATCACTAAGTAAGGCTTCAAGTTTTGACACCATGTCATTGATGAAAACTGGGGCTATATCTTTAGAGGATCAAGTGACTAACTTGACAATACTTATTAAAAGCTTTTCAACTTCACTCTCAAGGCAAAAAACCATAATATAACAAAGTTGATGAATAAACATGAAAGCATGAATGAGAAAGGACAAATTTTAGCTACCAAGATTATACAAGTTGAGGATTCTACAATTAAAGATGCAAGGAATATCTACGGTACTACCGATAACATCTTCACCACATATCAATTGTAAGAACTTATCATGAAAGTCGTCATGAATTGTGTAAAACCCGAGAACAAAACTCTAAAAAAAATGAAAATGGTTATATGTGTGGAGAAAAAATCAAATAAATTAAATTGCTGAGGGGTTTTTAAAAGAAGAAAAGAGTTATAACCAAATTGTAAGCAAACCTAACGAACCACTAATAATGACCTAATAAAAAAACAAAAGCACCACCTTTTAACATATTATGCCTAAACCTTTATTAAAAGTCTTGAACCATTAAAACAAGCTAAAATTTGTTTCAAATTTCATTTAACACTCCAATAAACAATCATAAACATCAAACTAAAAATAGTAATTAATGTTACATTATCATTCCTTTTTAGCTCTGATCGATACCTTTATAGTAGCAGAGTTAATTAATAAAGACTTGTTTCCCTCGATTTTTGGAGCGCTCTTTCTGAATCTATAACCTTTAGGATTATTTTTTTAGTGCTCTTGTATAGGTGATGATTAGTTTTTGGTTGTAGCAATGTTAAGCTCTATGTCGTGTCCTCAAGTAAACAATTCTTTAAAAGACTTTGGTTTGATGCCTTGTAAAATATATTATAGTTTCTAATACATCCCGTAAATATACATATCTATAGTAGAAGTTTTGATGAGTCAATCCCTATAGTCGATACCAAATTATAACATCCTCATTTTCAAGACCAACATATCAATCATAAAAAGAAAAAAACATGGTAAATTTTATTTTTTTTTTACCAAAATCATTGAAATTTATATTAAATTTTTGGCAAAGCCTCCTTTATATCAGGAGATCCCAAGTTATCAACAATAACTTGTATATTTATAATATTCATAGTTTAATCACATTTCAACCATTCAAAGTCTCAATATCACTATATTCAAGAATTCAACCACAATATTACAAGCATCCACATCTTAAAATCGAACATAAATTAATACATAGGTATCAGAAACAACATATATAAAGATTATATATATATATATATATATCGTAATACAATTTTTATTCAAACATATAATTTATAAAATGTCATTACAATTCAAGTCATATAATTCTTTAAAAACAAAATACTTCAACATCCATTTAATTTTAAATAACATAAAATATAAATCTAAGACACTGCTCATGTTAGCAATATGAGGGCTACAACAACATAATATTTAGAAGATAATTATATTAAAGGCAATGATATCATAAAAGAAAAAAGATCAAATGATACAAATAAAAAGACATGCAATGTTACGTACTATCACAAGTCCTTACAATTCCCGTCTAATGCTTCTAAGTTCACTATTCCAGGAATCACTAAATAATTCCCTCCTCCCTTTTTGTTCCATAAATTTTAACCAATAACAACATCTTTAAGGTTGAAGGTATCATTCCTTCAAGATGATGATCGTGATTTCATTAACACTTTTGATTATTCTTCATTGAGAATATCACCATAACACTTCTTGCCAAAACCTGAAAGGAAATGTTAACACTAATGAATTTTATTAGTGTCATTAGTCGTCCACATCAAGACCAACTAATCAAGTTTGTTGTAATGTCTATATCAATGTAATTGATTGATGTCTTTAACTATTTCCAACCGGATATAGTCAATCAATTTTTCATAATAACATGAAATATTTCTAGAAATGCTAATGTTAAAGATTCTTCACATTAGTAGCTTTCATATTAGGAATAGCTAATCAAGTTTCATATGATTGCTGATATAGATACCATCAGTCGATATCATTAATTATTTTTACCCTGAATAGTTAATCAAGTTCAATATCTTTTATTTTCAGGGATGATCATGTTGATGTTAGCAAACCTTACTACAAATCCATTTTTATTTCTTGTTTATTTCGCTTTATCTTCTCATTATGGGTTCACCCATAGATATAAAATACAAGAATTGAACAAATTATCAAAATATCATTTCTTACTCGATTACATTTCTCATAAAAATAACAATAACAATAACAATAATAATAATGTTAACTTCTTCTTAACATTCTTAACTTATTTTCAATTTTTATTTTTGCTTATATTTATTTTAGAAAAATTGATTGCAATCCTAAAAAAAGACATTTAGGTATTGTTATTTAAAAAAAAAGAAAAAAAATCAAATATTAACATCAATCCATTTTAAAAAAAGAATTGTCGTTTTGGTCATTACAAAAAAAAAATTCCTTAATCTCCTAAAAAAAACTTATCTTATATAAGATTTTGACATCGACCTCTTATAAAAAGGAAATGTGTCAAAAATAAGGAATGTCTCTAAAAAGAGAGATGGTGTTGAAGTTATTAAAAACATACATTGAACTTATATCAAATATTAACATCAATCCATTTTAAAAAGAGAATTGTCGTTTTGGTCATTACAAACAAAAAAATTCCTTAATCTCCTAAAAAAAACTTATCTTATATAAGATTTTGACATCGACCTCTTATAAAAAGGAAATGTGTCAAAAATAACATTTATCTCTAAAAAAAGAGATGGTGTTGAAGTTATTAAAAACATACATTGAACTTATATCGAATATTAACATCAATCCATTTTAAAAAGAGAATTGTTGCTTTGGTCATTACAAACAAACAAATTCCTTAATCTCCTAAAAAAAACTTATCTTATATAAGATTTTGACATCGAACTCTTATAAAAAGGAAATGTGTCAAAAATATTAACATCAATCCATTTTAAAAAGAGAATTGTCGTTTTGGTCATTACAAACAAAAAAATTCCTTAATCTCCTAAAAAAAACTTATTTTATATAAGATTTTGACATCGACCTCTTATAAAAAGGAAATGTGTCGAAAATAACATTTATCTCTAAAAAGAGAGATGGTGTTGAAGTTATTAAAAACATACATTGAACTTATATCGAATATTAACATCAATCCTTTTCAAAAAGAGAATTGTCGCTTTGGTCATTACAAACAAACAAATTCCTTAATCTCCTAAAAAAAACTTATCTTATATAAGATTTTGACATTGAACTCTTATAAAAAGGAAATGTATCAAAAATATTAACATCAATCCATTTTAAAAAGAGAATTGTCGTTTTGGTCATTACAAACAAACAAATTCCTTAATCTCCTAAAAAACACTTATCTTATATAAGATTTTGACATCGACCTCTTATAAAAAGAAAATGTGTCAAAAATAACATTTATCTCTAAAAAGAGAGATGGTGTTGAAGTTATTAAAAACATATATTGAACTTATATCGACATAAATATTGGGTTTAGACTCTTATTGATGGTGAGAATTTGGCTTTGAGCTAGTATTGATGGTTAGAATAAGGTTTCAGAAATTCAAATATGTCAGTCCAATGAAACTTTTGATTTTGATCAAATCTTGATAAACTTAGTATTAAGTCCAAATATATATACAATTTTTATTTTTATTTTTATTTTTATTTAAAATGACACAAGAAAATTTTACTTAGATGCCAATACAAATATTTTTTATATATATATTCTTGAACTTTTATGCTAAGAAAAATATATGTATTGAATCTTAAAATATGCAAATATTTATGGTTTTATATATATATATATATATATATATATGAACATGTATATACCCCAACACATTAAACTCATAGATACAACCTAAAGAATTTAGGCCATATTGATCCAAGAAAATCCAAGCAAAAGGAATTGGCCGAAGTCCAAACATCTCATAACCCAAGCAACAAGAGACAATGTATGGGCTTGCCAAAGTGACCCGATCTTCTTTTTCAACAGACAAAACTTATATCTTAATTTGGTCCATGAATAATTCGCATAAAAAAATTGGGATTTTAAAGACTGAGCAAAAGTTTTTTTAGCTGGGAACACCAAGACTAAGAGAAAGGGAAAGGAGGAGGATCACGTTTTTCTTTTTTTTTTCCTGTCATGGAAAATATGGATTAATAACAAGAAACCTGGGTGCCACAGTGATTTCATGATACTGTGACCCTATAAAGGCTATTGGTCCTTCGAAGTCTTACAATTAATGTAATGTTTTCTACATGTTCAGACAGAGATTGAGAGAGGAGAAAAAAAAATACTTGAAAGAATTCATTCAAAAGACGGTTAAAATTGAGTTACCACAAACACCATAAAAATTTATTTATTTAATTAATATCCAGGGTATGAATTTTATAATGTAATGAATATTCTTAGTATTAAATGAAATGAATTAACAAGAGTAAATGTTATAAATTATTCATAGACTTTAATATTTAAGAATATAAAATTAAATACATTTTCAAGTATATCTCTAAATATTAAAAATATAAAATAAAAATGAATACAACATTAAAAATTTAGGCATTTAGAATTGCTTAGTTTTAATATAATAAGATAAAGATCTCTTTACCAAGAACCTTTTTGAACTTTAGATGAATCAATGAATAGAAACAAGACTTATAAAAAATAATCAATTAATAATACAACTTACCAGAATATATTAGAAGTGATATATCTTTCTCATGCACAAATCTCCTTACTCAGGCTCTTATAGATCATTAGGTTTTTCAATAATCATAATACTAAGTGAGAACTGCCAATCCTTTTAAATTATAATTTCATGATTTATTCTAATACATTTAAAACTCCTTTGATTCAAGAGGAAAGCTCACCTTTCTATGTTGTGCATGCCACAACACCTGGCAAAGAGGAGTGCATTTTTTTTATGGGTGTCACACTACCACATCAGCTAGGGGCAATTCAAAACAATCCTTGACAATAGGATATTGGTCAAACTCCTTCAAAGAAGAGAGAAAATAGAATATTGATTCCTTGTTAAGGCAAATGAAAAATGTGTGGTGACGCAAAAATTCCACTCTTAAAAGAAACATTGTTCGAATAAGAGGCAACATCACATTTAAGATATAATTTTTTGTTTTTTAAAGAATGATTAACTAAGCAAAGCGCTACATAGCATGCATAAGAAGACAATGCCTATGGCGCAAGGTCCAAGTTGTATAACCAAGAAGCAATTAAAAATATTAGTAATATGAAAAATACTTGAGTGAGATGAAGAGTTAAATGCAAACCAAGCAAGAAAGATGACAGAGAAAAGGGGGACTCATATTTCAAACCAAGAAATAATATGCACATACCATTTAACCCAAAAATATTGCATATTGTTTTTGTGGATAAACTTACAGAAAAAATCCCAAGATGGCTCCTGTGAACCTATATCAACAAAGAAGTTATCATTATACTATGAAAAAATTTGATTTTATAGTCATGAAATGCTAAGAAGTCCTAAGTCAGGTAAGTCATTTCTACACCTAGAGATAGATCACCTTCTTAAATGATAAAATTTTCACTTTTTTTCTTACATTGGATAGTTCACCTATAAGAATGAGATCACTTAGATATGTCAACTATAAAAATTAGACCATTCAGTATGTGATTTCTAAGGGTGCTAGATCCCTTTATTGAATTTAAAAGAATCGAATCTTTTTTATTTTATTTTATTTCAAGCATTGTGTTTCTTTACAAACTTACTACATAAAGCCTTTCACAAGACTTTGTATCGTAAGCATTATAAAGAAAAAAATTGTTATAATCTAAATTTTAACCCCTATATTTGTATATATTTTGAAAAAGATTAGAAAAATCCATAAAATATGTTTGTTTAATAATTTTAATCATTTTTATTTAATTTTTATGTGTCAAAAATTTAAAAAATAATAAATCATGAAAATCATAAAAAATACAATAAAATAAAATAAAAAAGTATAGATGGGACTAGCATTGAGTCAATAATTGAGCATCACAAAAAAAAAAATGAAGCTTGAGAATTTTTGGATCATAATAAAGGATTTTAAATTGAAGTGGAAATTGCAAGAAAAGCTTAATTTGATTTAATTTAGTGAAGAGTGAAAGAAATTTGAAGTTAAAGGATGATTTTGAAACAAATAGTAAAATTAAAAATCAACAAAGGGCTTAATTGAAAAAGGAAATCAAAGTTAGGAATTAGATTGGTCAAAATTGAACAATTTTGGAAACCAAAGATGAATTTGTAACAAATAGTTAAATCTAGAGATCTAAATTAACTTAATTAGAGATGAAATTAAAAATAAAGGTGATTTAAGGCAAGTTGGATTAAAATTAGAAAAACTCAAAAAGCAATGATTATAATGAAAAGAAAGAAACATCTCGAGGATCAATTAATCTATTTATTTAACTTCATTTCAGTCCATGCAATTGAATTCAATTTATTCCACCATGAAGCCTTCACCACTGGCATTATGGCACCGCCACAACTTGCTGATGTTGCAAGAGATTACATATTAAATGCATTAAGGCTCGTAGCCCAGTGATTTTAGTAGAATTTTTTTTATCTATATACTCTAGATTCAAGTCTTAATAGGTACGTTTGTTATTCTCTCAGCACTTTAGTTGTTTATGGAATTTTCAGGATGTTTAGTATTTTTAGAGATTAGTTGTAGTGCTTGTCATCTGATTCGGATATCCTGAATTATATAAAAAAAAATAATTGCATATTAAACTGTTCATGGTGTATGTCTACCTAACAAGAATTAGCATTACAAAATGGTTTTGATGAAGATCGGCAATATGCTGATTTAACTCATTCGGGTAGGCAAAAAAAACCTAAATTTAGGGCAACTACTCTACTTAAGTGTTTGTGAAAAAGGAAGGTCTTTTGGGCTGTACACGTGTGTACACCTAGGGAGGTGAAAGAACAGAGTTTTTGAAGAGAAAATATTATTTTTTGAGTGCTAGTAGGTGTTCCTACGTTTCTGTTCATCCTAACAGTTGATGAGAATTTTTATATATCCGGGGACCGCCATGCATGAAGTGGTAGAACCTATAAAATAATACTTATAGTGAGATAAATGTTAGGTTAAAACTTTAATTTAGCTCCTTAATTAAATCTACTATTCCATCCTGCCTAGCCTACCTCAAATCTTCACAAATTTCTCTCACTGCTATTGAACAGATTCGTTAGCTCCTTAGTTAAATCTACCATTCCATCTTGCCTAACAATAGTAATGAATCTGGCCACCCTCTTCAATTTATTAATATGGAAGCAAGTCAAATTATCAACTCTTCGCACCACCATTAAGCCTTTAACATAGGCACCTCGACAGCTTGCTGATGGTGCCGAATTAACAACCCCCGTCCCCCCTGCTGAATCTGCTCATTCAGACATGAAATAAACCTAAATTTAGGAAAGGTATTCTACTTGAATGTGTGCTTGGATATGCCATACAAGATACTCTTGTACATGTACAAGTATTTTTTAATTGAAAATATATTAAAATAAATTGAATTTTTTTAACATCTACACGTTAAGATTATTAAGAAACTTTTAAAAGACATTAATTTAATGTTTTTTTTTGCAAAAAACAATTTAAAAAAACATATTAAACCATAAAAATAAACATAAAAAGACATAAAGTAGTTCCTTTTATGATCTCCTAGTTGAACATCATTTAGACACTGCAATTGTAGCAGGAGCAAGATCTCCAAATGAGAAAGATCAACACTCTCAACGAATCAAAACACTAAAACACTGTTGTGATAAATGCTTTTAGTTTTTCGGAACTAAATACAAGATCCATCTATATATATATAATTACCATCAAATTTTCAAGAATTTAGTATGGACAACGCATCAACTAAACATTGATTATAAATAGATGAATGAGAATGTAATTAAAAAAATACATAAACCAAGTTGGCATTACAATTTTTCAACACATTCAAGTCTTTATAATTAAGAAAATAAAAAGGAAGATAATAAAAGAATTTTCTTAAAAAAAAATTTAGATGTCACAGGACTTCTAACCAAAACTTGGAGGAAAATAAAGTTTGGTTTGATATTCGAGCCGCAACTCATTTTTAGCAGCGAGAGTTTTCCTTGAAATAATACTAAAAACAATTTATTTCATATAGCTAGCTCAAAATTATAATTAGAATTAGAGAAAGGCTAACAATACATACACATGTGAGTGGATATTATGCTAAGCTTACCTTATACTCAACGGGCTATGAATTCTATTTTTATTATTATAGATACGTTCTATTTATAAAGATTTATAAGGTTTTTAAGTTTTTTTTTTAATGTTATGTAGCATTATTTTATTAATTGATATCTATAAATAAAATCTTATATTTATTACAAGATATCTTAATATTTCTTTTGAAGTATCAACTTTTCATTGACAAAAAAAATATATGTAAAGGTTCATTTATTTTTCATGTCATATATTTTTATTTTATTTTATTTTTTAAAATAAAATAACACTTAATGAAATTTAATTGGTGTAAAATTTGTGTTTTTACATGAGTCCCCTTGAATTAGGTTCACTTACTTTTGAAAAAAGTTAGCATGTGTTTAAAAGTATGGTCGGAAGAGTTTTATATTTTCAAAAAAATTAGATTTGATTATATTAGATTTTTATAATAAATAGATAAATTTTATTATCAAATTTTTTTTCACTGAAAGTGATCACTACAACATCTTGTTTTGGAGATTTCATTGTGCTGAATCCAACTGCGCAATCCGTTTATGATTTCAAGTAAGGGTTAGTTAGTTATGAACCATAAATTTGCAACTCCCTTTCTCATTGCATCGGGAACCGTGCCCTCCATCCTTTGTTAATTTCTATCTTTCACTGGAAGAATTTCCAGAGGGTAAATTAACTTCTTCACGTAAACTACTTTGCTTGATTGACTCTCTTTCCTGAATTAACTGCTTACAGTGAACAAAAGATCCTCCAATACTGGCAGCCACTTTGCTTAATTTACTTTTGTTTCCTGAATGGATTGTCCAACGTTAAAGAAGTATAAGGAGGGTTTTTTTTCTTTTTGATTTTGGGAGTGTCATTATGTTGTATGTGTGGAGCATCGTGCGAAAAAATAACACCGTTTTATCCATTTTATTTTTATATATATAATGAATAAGATAACAATATATAATATACACATAATTTGATTTAGATGAAAAGGTATAAAAAGTGTCGATTTTCAATTAGTCATCATTTTTTTACTTGTTCAATCGTATCTTCAATTGATTTTAAAAATCAATTCAATTATATCCTTATCAAATTCAAATATTAGCCTTAAATTTGACTGTTCTTTTCACTTTGATCATTAGTTTTAAATTTGTATATTTTGACCCTTGATTGATTAACAAACTTTTGATTTTTTCAATTTAACTTATAATTCGATCAATTCCAATCCCTATATTAGCACATCTTTTCTATTTTGGTCTTTGATTTTTTATTTGTTTAATCAAGTCCCTAATTGCCTATAAAACTTCAATATTTATACAATTAAACCTCTGATTTGACTAAATTAACTCTTAAAAATTATAATTCGACCCCCAAACTTTAATTTCTTGCAATTAAAGCCTAATTTGACTTAAAAATAGTTTTGCTTGCAATCAAACCCTCTAAAAATTCAATTAAACCTTTAATAAATTTAATCCAGTCCTTAAACATCTGATTTGAAACTTTTTTTTTCTTAAATTGAATTATTTTTTTATCAATAGGGCATTTGTTAGTAAAAATTATACTATTAAATTTTATTCTTTGTATTCTTGAACTTCCTCATTCAATTTTTAGCTATTTTTTGGGCACCCATGTGTCATCTTTTCATTACTCTATGTTTTTTTGTTTTCTTCTGACAATTTTTTTATTTGTATTTTCTCTTCTTTTTTTTGTGCACTCTTTGAATAAAGAAATAAAAACCTAAGCCATAATTTTTTACACTTGAAATTGCTGGTGTTTCATTTCACTCATTCTTTTGCTATTTCTACATCCCTCATTAGTTTTTTTTAGGAATAACCTGTTGAATCCTGAGGGATAATATTTTGTTGAGGAAATATCCATAAGGACAATAATTATTAGCTATTTTATTTTGTTTATGTTCTTTGCTCATGATTTTATGACTAATAGAATGACTATGGATGCATCTCGGATAACCCATTTTTACTTCGATGAGATGATTTGTTTATATGATATTTTTAGGTCTATTACTTTAGATAAAGACGTGAAGCTTATGAGTAAATTTTAAAAGATTTTGTTGGTTAAGATGAGAATTCAATTGAATTTTACCAATGCATATCATCCTCAGATAAATAGGTAGACGGAGGTGGTTAATCGAAGACTTGACAACTTGTTGTGGAGTTTAATGGGAGAAAAACTAAAATAGTAGGATTTGACTTTGTTGCAAGCATAGTTTGCTCATGATAGATCTCATAATCAGATTACTTAACTAAGTCTATTTAAGATTGTTTATGAAAAAAAACCCTTCTAGAGTGTTGAAGTTGATTCATTATTTCTCATATTGGAGGATTTAATGTTTAAGTTGATGATATCACTTGCTTGGTATTCATTAGCATCTCACGAAGATAACCACTAACATCAATACCAAGTATAATGCCTTAATTGATACTCATCATAAAAGTGTGGTATTCGAGTTTGGTGATCTAGCATGAGCAATACTTACCCCTTATAGATTTTCAATGGGAGAGTACAAAAAGGTGAAGAAAAGAAATTATGAGGTGTTGTAGAAGATAAATAAAAAAACTTACAAACTTATCCTTCCTAGCCATTTAAAGACTTTTAATGTCTTTAAAGTTCTAAGCATTCCGATGAGAATCTAACACTATTAGATAAAGATTTGAGATAACGGTTGCTTTTATGAACTAGTAAAACAAGTCTAGGCTTAATAGTAGATCTGGTCATACTAGACCAAGTTAGCATCTTAAAAATACAATAATAGGAGATTTGACTGCTAAATCAGATTCAAATTTTTCTAGGTGATTTTAGAAGAATGTTTTTTAAAGGAAGACACTACATCACTTTTTGGATCATTGGATCTTCAGAAATTAGTCCTTGAAGTTCGTGTTTGGGTAAATTTTGTATTTTTCTATTTTTATTTACAATAGAAATGAATATGGCCATTCTTTCTAATTTGATATCATTTTAATATGTGACCAAGTCAAATTATCAATTCAAGCCTTAGCTATTATTACCTTAATGACATGACCAAAAGATTAATGTCTTCTCTCAAGTATAGGAGTTTCGAAGTAATAAATAACCTAGTAAGACCGAGGTCGAACCATAGGGAGGTTAATTGTATAAATTATAAATAACAATTATAAACAACAATAACAACAACAACAACAATAACAAGAATAGTAATAGTAGTAGTAATAATAATAAATAAGAAGAAGTTGATGAGAACTTTGAGATGGAAGATTAACGCAAGGATTAAATAATGATAATAACAAATGTCAAGGTTAGAGGATCCACTGATGATATATCAAACAAGTATAGTATAAACTCTTGTTATTCAATTGGAAACCACACACAAAGGAGGTTCCAATCAGATTATAAATTGTTAATATGATTACATTAGTTATCTTATTCGAATAATTCTAATACTTGTAAATATTGTTAGGCATCCATACTTATAACTTATGTTAATAACAAATCAAGTTCCTTTTATAGTTTAGGTGTCGGTTATACCATATAATATGGGCTATGAAAATATCAAGCATTTGTTGTACCAAGTGTTATACAACATAAATCTAAATTAATCATTTAATAAGTAAAATATTAAAAAGTGAATAAGATAACAAATATAAAACATGTTAGTATCAAACATTAAAGTTCATATTGAGTTTACATTATATTTATTTATTCTTACACCATTAGTGTAATCTTCTCACCTTAACATAATAAACCTAACTAAACATAATGAAAGAAAGAAAAAAATAAACAAAATAAGAATATAAATAAAAAAAATAAAAGATATAAATAAAATATTAATAAATAAAAAATATAAACATTACAAATATATATATATATATATATAAAATAAAAACATAAATAACAACAGCTAAAAAGGCAAGAGGTACTAGACTGGAATGACATTCAGAAGATGAAGTACTAATGGAATGTGTAGTCTATGAAGTGACGAGGCTCACACCTCCAATCCAGGGAACGTTCAAGTGGCCTTGACTGACGTTGCGCAGGATTCACCATTCCAAAGGGATGGAAAAGTATGCAATCTTCAAAAAATTATTATTCTTCAAAAAATATTTTAAAATTAAAAAAATAATAATAAAATCTTCCTTTTTTCTACGACTTTATATCTATTTGTCTAGTGGTAGATATATAAAATAAAAAATTGTGTAAAAAGGTTGCTACAGTTGAATAGGTTAAAAAAAAAAGAGTGAATTGATTTACTACCTATAATTTTGTTAGGTAGTCTCTTAACTTTGATTGAAGGACCATACTTTATAAGGATTACTATGTTATTTCCTCTTTTCTGGCTGCTGTGTAATATTGTTTTTAACAAAAAAAAGTAATATCCTTACCGTAAAAAATTATTTAATTGTCATTAAATTTAATATAATAATTCAAATTTTAAGACTCTGATCCAATTCTTTACATAACCCCGATTTTAAATTAAATCAAAGAACAAATGAAAGGCTTTCTGAAGACTTTTATTATTATTATTATTATTATTCATTTGCTTGCTAGGCTCCTAGAACTTAGGGTTTGAGTTAGTGAAGGGCAGCTTTCAGGAAGCGCGAAGAGGCGAAGGTTATTCTAACAAACATGAAAGCACAGAGACTCATCAAAATTAACTTTGATTTTTTCTTCGATACCTGTAGACGAAGAAGATTAACAAATATGAAAGCATGAGCCTTCGGTGCCAGTCTCTCACTCGGCCTAATGTTTGTTTCGCTGTAAACGAACTCTCACAATTCATGCATAGGTCAACTGATATTCACCGGCAATTTGTGAAATGTCTCCTTTGCTGTTTACTGAGTAGTGTCCAAGACTATTTGCTACCTCATCGTCATTCCCCTTGTTCAATACATGCCTTTTTCTAATGCAGACTAGGGGGGAAATGAAGAAGATTTATCTTCCCCTAGTGCGTATATAATCTATCTTTATTGAAATCCAATCTCCTGATCTTTTAAAAAGCAACACACCACCGTTCATTCATCTACTAAAAAATCGAAAAATTATATACTTTTTTTTTAGATTAACGTGGGTGTCCGGGTCAGCTTTCGTGCACCACGACTAATCCCACAGGCCCTGAAGTTAACGACCATGTAAGCCTCCAGTGGCCATCATATGAGCAACCAAGGACTCGAACCTGAGACCACAGAGAGAGCAAACTCCTTGATCCCAAGTCCTTGTCACTTACCACTTGGCCACCATCTAGATGTTATGGCTTGAAGTGTCCTTTTAGGTTTACTATTATTCTTAAGCTCCCTAGCAAGTACTTGTCTAATAAGAAAGGGAGAAAGGAGAAAGGAGAAAGGTTTAAGGAGAAAGGAGAAAGGTTTACGTAGTAGATTATCTAATTTTCTTTTAGATCTCTTTCGCATTGGAGTTTTAATATAACATGCATTAATATTCTATATGCATCTTGAACTCCAGTAAAAATAAAATAAAATTTTCTTGTCTTGTCTCTGGACTCGTATGCCAACAACTACTTATGCAATAACAAAAATAATTTATGAAATTAAATAAATTTGGATGAATTCCTTAAAAATTGTGGTTGATTAATATACTTTTAATATAATTTTGATATCGTGGAATATCTCAAATAATATATCAATATAAAATCCTCCTCACTTCTATGCAAGAAAAAAAATAATATTGAAGAAATTCTTAAAAAATAAATTATTAAAAACTAGAAATATGTTAGTCCCCTTTTTTGTCATTATTTTCCTATTTATTAACCACATCAAACCTTAAATATAAAATAAGCGTCATATATAATATATTATTAGCATTTTATTTTGCCTATGGAAACTCTACAACACTATCAGAAAATTATTAAAGATGGAATATATAATTGAGATTTATGTTTAAGTTTATTTTCATCATTGTCAAGTTCATTATCTTCTTGTTTATTGAATTTTTGGTTAATTTCATTAGTTTAATCTATTTTTTTATATCTACATCTACTCTAACATTAGATGTCATGCCCATGTGAAGCCGTAGGCTTATGGCATGCTTGTCTATTGTCATGGATTTGTAGAAAAAAATAAAATAAAAATTATATGGAGAAAAACTATTGCAATCCATGATGTTTTCAAGAAAAAAATTACAAAGTTAAATTCTTAATCAGATTAATATTTTAAAAATAAAATGAACTAAGAAAATTTTAGAAAAAATCATAAAAAAATAAAAGAAAAAAAATCATGCAAGGAAACACTGTAGCAATCTATATTGCTTCATAAGAAAATATACAATTGTAATTTTCAACCAGCTAAATATTAAAAATAATAAAATCAATAAAGTTAATCTTGAAAAAAATCATAACAAAAAAAATCATATGAGAGAACACTATATTAATCCACAGTGTTTTAAAAAAAATTATGAAGTTACAATTAGCTCAATATAAAAAAAAATCGACAAAGACAATTCTAAAAAAAAAAACATGTGGGGAGAGACTGTAACAATTTATAGTGTTTTAAAGAAAAAAACAACAAAATTAAATTTTCAACCAACTCCATATTAAAAAAATAAAATCAATAAAATAATTATGAAAAAAAGAATAAGACAATTTTAGGAAAAAAAAGCAAAAAAAAAAGAAAATCGATAAAAAATATGTGGGGAAAGTTAAAGTTGAATTTTTAACCAACACAATATTAAAAAAATAAATTCGATAAAGATAATTTTGAAAACAAATACGGGGAAACACTGTAGCAAAACAAAAACCATGTGGAAAAATATTATAACAATTTATAATATTTAAAAAAAAAATACAAAGTAAAATCAATAAAGACTATTTTGAAAAAAAATTCATAAAAAAAAACCATGTAAGGAAATATTGTAATAATCCATAACGTTTTAAAGAAAAAACTATACAACTAAATTTTCAACTAGTTTAATATTAAAAAAATTAATAATTTTTTTAAAGAAATACAAAATAGAAAATAATAAAAAGGATAGTCTTGAGGGGAAAAAAATGTAAAGCCCAAAAAACAAAAGAAAGAAAGAAAGAAAGAAAGACAAAACAAAAAAATTGAACAAACAGAAAAGAAAAAAAAACATTTAGTGTGAGAAAGCTATAGTATTTTTCTTATATTTAATATTTAACTTATTAATATCAACTTTAACATAAATATTTTAAATAGCATAAAAATTTAAATTTTTTAACTCGATAAACCAACAATTCAATATGTATCTACTAATGATTTCATTTCAAATACATCATCTCACTAGTGACTTCATGCTACCCAAATTATACCATCATTTTTTCATGCCTTGTAATTGATTCAACACGCCCCTGGTCTTAGATTTCATGGGTATCTCTTCTTTTTCTTCTTCTTCTTCTTCTTCTTTTTTTTGTATGCGTGCTTGAGGCCTTCTTTTCTTTTTTATTTCAACTGGGATTTCATAAGATACAATAATCTTCCATGAAAAATGTGTATGAAATTGGTTCAACACACCCAGAAATAACTCATTTGATTATACTTCATCCTTCAAAATCAATTACGAGCACCTTTTATATCAATTTATATAAATGAACTTTACAAGACAACAATCAATGCTCCACTTCTTAAATTATCTATTGAGATTTATTTTTAGTTGATGATAGCAGTAATATCGCATGAAAAGTAAAATTAAGTTTCTTGATATACCTTTTTACAACAAACTAGTGTATTTTAAAGAATTTATTATAAAAATTCCTCTCTAAACATTTTATCAATTGCGGTCTTTCCTTGTAGATGATTTTTTTCAAGCTCATTTGCTATCCCCAATGCTTGAAGGTTTATAATGTTGAGGAATACGAGGTGAGGTTAAACAAAAATGATTTATATTATTTTTTATTATATTTATTTAAATGAAATTTTTTAAAATTTAAAATTTATATATGATCGCACTATATTTTTTTTTATTTATGTGGGGTGTCCGGGCCAAGTTACGCGCACCACGACTAATCCACACGGCCCACTTAACATCCTGCAAGCCCAGTGAACAGGTAAGGCATCGCGGGGGTGACAGGCGTGCCTGGTAAGGTTCGAACCCAGGTACAGAGGAAGGAGACAAACCCCTCCCACCACTAGGCTAGAACCTCACTGGCTGATCGCACTATATTTTAGTTCATTTCTATATAAGCTCACACTTTTTAAGGATTACTATGTTATTTCCTCTTTTCTGTTGCTGTGTTGATCAATATTGTTTCTAACATAAAAAAATAATACTTAAATCATAAAAAATTATTTAATTATTATTAAATTTGATATAATAATTTAAATTTTAAGATTCTAGATCCAATTCTTTATATAAACTCGATTTTAAATTAAATCAAAATAAAAAAAATTAATGTAACCTAAATCAACTTTGACTTGAATTTTAGATTTCATTAAAAATTTAACTTGTTATTAACTCAATGCTAAAAGATTAATTCAATAATAATCTTATATTAAATAAAAAATAAAAAAATAAAACCTAGGTGTCTGGGCAGAGAACTGCACGCCTGGACCAATATTTGTTTTCTTCGCTCTCCTTTTCTTTAAAAAATAAAATAAAAATTAATATATAGAAGACAAACCATTTGTAGCGTGAAACACGGTATTAATTAGTTAAATCAACGCCATGTCATTTTATGTGCAGGGAGGGCGATTGAAAATTTTGATTACAAATAAAAGATACTTTTGCAAAAAAATAAAAAATAAAAAATGTAATTTACTATTATGAAAAAACAAGACATTAAAGGGATAGAAAAATAGTAAATATAATTAGAGATGATATTAATAGTATTGTCAATAACCATAGACAAATGAAAGGCTTTATAAAAGTTTATTTTTATAGTTTAACATATCATTTTTTTTTATCAATTCTATAGTTTTTTTAACTAATCAAATTACGATGAATAAAACCGAATCACATGCTATCAATTAAAAAATAATTAATTTTAAAGATAGCTCAACTAGTTAAATTTTAAATTTGTTTTTATAATAATCATGAGTTCAAATCATTCAGATATTACTTTTACTTATGTTTTATCTGAAGTTAGATTTTTTTTAACATAAAATAATGAATATATCAACATTTTATAAATATTTTTTAACATGAAGAATTCTTAATCATAAATTTAAAAATTTATGCATAAATTTAATTAAATAAACTAAAAGTTATTTATACAAACAAAATAAATTACTTAAAATATATAAAAAAAAATATCCTAAATATTTTGATAAATCTATATATAACATCAAACAATCTAAAAGCTGAAAATAAATAACGAAAATCAACCCAATACTAAAATCATTCGTGAACTCAGATTTATTATCACATGCAAAATCTATGAAAAAAAACATTTAGAATAAACTTTTTTTATTAAATAAAATTTATTGATATTAAAATCAATCTTTTTTGTGGATAGAATCAACGTCAACAAAAAACTTTTTCTTTTTACCATAAGAATCATGTCATTTTTCCTTTTCTTTTTCAAATTATGGACTAAAAATAAAAATAAAATAAAATTTTGAACTAAAATTGAATTTTTTTTTAAAAAAAAATCAAGGTACCACTCTTCTACTATTTTCTATTAAATCTCCAATAATATCTCAATAAAAAGGGTCTTGATCAGAGGCAGAGGTCCATGTTTCTACTATTTCCAAAAATGAAGACCGAAAATAGCTGTAATTTCTACCACAAGTTTCCCAAGCTTAACCACGCTATGCGGTAGAGAAGGTCAGGTATGCAACCAAGCACACCATATAGACGAGGATTCAAATCCCAAGATTTGGAAACATAAACATATAAGAGATACTTGATGATGAAATATATATATTTAAAAACTAGAAAGACTGACACTTTTGATGAACTTTGTTACAAGCCACCATTTGTGAGCTCGATGCACTGAGAATATGTTGATGTTTATAGCAAGAAACACGTTTTGGATCGCTTTACCAAAAGCAATCCTGAGAAGATTATAAAAAGCATATAGCTAGCAACATGAAAGTGCAGCATAAGATGAGAATTCAAATCCCAAGATTCAGAAACATAAACAGATAAGAGATACTTGGCGATGGAATATATATATATATATATATATATATAAATACTAGAAAGACTGACACTTTTGATGAACTTTGTTGCAAGCCACCATCTGTGAGCTCGATGCACTGAGAATATGTTGAGGTTTATAGCAAGAAACACGTTTTTGATCGCTTTACCAAACCAATCCTGAGAAGATTATAAAAAGCATATAGCTAGCAACATGAAAGTGCCGCATAAGATAAATGCAGCATGTAATGCCATTTTTTAGTGGACAAATAAGATATGATGTATATCTGCCATGTCCATTCCATAAAAGCCGAGCTAAAATGTTCAAAGAAATCCCAGATTTTAATCATGCAAACCCCTTTTGTCTCTCTTTTCGCTAGAGATGCGGATACAATATTGTGCTGTCATAATTCAGTCACACAAAAGGAATCACCTAAGGCTTTGATCACCGGCATACTCACGATACCTATTAATGAAAAAACTATAATATCCTTTCATTTCCAAAATATAAAAATCAATTTCTTTCATTAATGACAAGTGAGTAACACAACCGATGGAGCCTCTACCGGTTCCTGATAAAGTTACTGTCCTAGAAGCTAGAACATTAGAGTTGACCGGGTTGCAAGCCCTTTAAATTACTAGAAGATGACCAAAATGAAGGTAGAGAGGAATCAAAACAGGAAACAAACAGGGCATCATATTCTCGTGCTAGCTTACATGTAAAATGATAGTACTCCTGTAGATGCTGGTTCCTAGATTCGAATTCGGGAAGTCAAGGGAGAAAGCACACAACCTGGTCATTAAACCAAGCCCTTGAGGATGTATGATTAACAAATTAGTGATGTTGTTAATCTCTATTTCTAAGGTGATGAGCCAAATAGTAGGTGTGGGCAACCAATGATATAATAGGTATGAAGCAGTATGATAATCATACAATTAACGGTATAATTGGCAAATTATAATCTTTTATTATTCACCTGGTAGTATAATTATCTAATTGGTGGATATTTGGTCAACTGATAATTAGCAAATAGATCTAAAGGTGTAGATAATAATGTAAACTCAATCAATAGTGTTATTAATATTAATCAGTACAATATTATTTTTTTCCTGTTTTTGGATTGTAATGGGTGGTTGATTGCTTTGGTTAGTGAGAATGTGTGTGTTGATTAATGTTTTGTAGGAGAATTAAGGATACTTTTTATAGTATTTATCTTGTTTTGTTATCTGGGATGGTTAGTTGTTTGTAATCTTAGGATTTGGTGTGGTTTATGCTGTGAATTGTTCATCTTTTTAGGAGTTGCTTCAAATAATTGATGTCGTCTCATGGAATCAGTAACACCCTTTTGATTTTTCTCTTGTTTGGCTCTCTGGGTAACTTTGGAGGTGATTTTGTTGTTTTTGTTAGGTTCAATTGGTGATTGTTATCATTGGTGGAGGAAGGATTATTCATTTTTCAGTGAAATCATGTCTCTTTATTTCTCATCTGTTGGTTGAAAAGGCGCCTGGAGTTTGGATTTATGCTTCAGCTTGGGAATTGGATCATAACTTGAATGATGCTGCTGCTTCTGCTCTTATGCAGAATGATCCGAGCCCTTGAGGGTGTGTCCACGGTCGAAGGGTCTTTGGATTAAGAATCTTCAGAGGGAACTGGCATACATTAACTGGTTAAAGGCGCTGACGGTTGTGCTTGGAGCGGAGATAGAAAATGTTTTGCATGATTAGGATATGTTCTTGCTGATGGAATTGCCAGCAAAATTTGATGACGAAATATTCTTGTCAGCAACTCCACTGAAAAATACTAACTTGATATATTGTTTATAAAATTTTTATTTATTTTTATTTTATTCCATATAAAATTGTATCAGAAATTAATAGCAAAACATATTTCATTACTATTTCCAACATATATTTTCAATGAAATATTTTATGTCAATGATTTCTATTTGCTAATGTTCTGGTCATAAAAATCTAATAATATTAAAAATAATATAAATAAATCAAAGCTAAATAAATTAGTAAATTAGATTTGTATTTTTAAAGGAATGTTTTTTTAAAAAAATCTTACCTTACTTGTTACTTCTTTGGAGAAAATTATTCATAAAATTAGTATGATTTTTTATCTTATTTAGATAGAAAATATTAATTAAAATAAAGTTTATCCCAAAAAGTATTTACCTAAAAAAGTTATCAAAAACTAAAAAATAGTTCACTCCCTTTTTCTCATTATTTTATATTTATTAACTACATAAAACCCTATAAAAAATAAAATAAGCTTATGAAATAACCCCAAACCTATATTATATTTTGTTAGCACTTTATTTACTTTTAAAACTTATTTAAGAAAAACCTAAACAAATCAATAATATGAAAACAATAAAACTACATCTGTTACTTTTTACTTATTTGGAGAAAATTATCCATAAAACTTTTAGTATTGCTTTTGGCTGATTTATATTAAAAACATCTATTAAAATAAAGGTTATTAAAAACTTTTATTGATGCATATATTGTTTATAAGCTATATTCACATAATATATAACTAAAATCAACTCTTTCAAATAAAAAAGACTCATCCTGGATATATTTTTTGTTCACATTTGACTGCTCGGTCTTCGTCTTGGCAAGTGAAACTTTAGACTAGCACAGTACTCTTCTTCGGTTTGCCTGCATATATCTGCGCGCCATTCCATCCTGCTTAACCTCAAATCTTCACAAATTTCTCTCACAGCTATTGAACACATTCTTTAGCATCGACAATAGTCATGGAGCTAACATTTCTATTGTTATCTCTAGCTCCACTTGTCCTACCACTTGTTATTAGCATCCTTGCTTTCAAGAACTCATCCCGTAGTGCCAAAAACCTGCCACCAGGGAGCCTGGGCTGGCCTATCTTCGGCGAAACACTCGAATTCTTATTTGGTAACCCTGAAGAGTTTGTGTTTCACAGGATGAAGAAGTACTCTTCCGATATCTTCAAGACCAAGATTCTTGGAGAGGAGACCGTGGTGATGTGCGGTCCTGATGGACACAAATATCTCTTCACCAACGAGCAGAAACTTTTCACTGTATTTCGAACCCATTCGATGCAGAAGCTCTTTCTTTCCGATCAAGCTTCTGCTCCGATTGAAATTACACGCGAAGCTGAGTCTAAAATCATAAGATCACCTGGGTTCTTGAGGCCTGAGGCATTGGTCAGGTACTTGGGGAAAATGGACTCCATTACACAGCAGAAGATGCAAACTTATTGGGAAGGAAAAGATGAAGTCAAGGTCTTTCCTTTCGCGAAGACACTGACTCTATCTCTTGCCTGTCGCTTTTTCTTGGGCTCCGATGATCCTGAACGTATAGCTAGGCTTGTCAGCAATTTTGATGATGTAACCCTAGGGATGCATTCCATTCCATTGAATTTCCCTGGAACAACTTTTTGCAGGGCTAACAAGGCTGCAGCTGCAATCCGCGAGGAGCTACGATTAGTCATCAGTGAGAAAAGAGCCAATATGGCCGAAGGAGCACAGGTGCAGGATGTACTATGCCATATGATCTTGGCCACGGACCCTTCAGGCAAACACATGGCGGAAACTGAGATTGCTGGCATGATGATGGGTTTACTAGTTGCAGGATATAGTACAGTGGCTACTGCAATGACATTCTTTATGAAATATGTTGGACAGAGGCCTGACATTTATGCGAAGATCCTAGCTGGTAAATAAATCATTCTCTTCCACGCTCTCCATTCCGATCGTTTGAGTACCTATACATATATGTGTGTGTGTTGTTTTAATGTTAATTGATCTCATCAATAGCCTGTCTTCTTGAAATCCAGAGCAAACAGAGATTGCAACAGCTAAAAAGGCAGGAGAGGTACTAGACTGGAATGACATTCAGAAGATGAAGTACTCATGGAATGTAGTCTATGAAGTGATGAGGCTCACACCTCCAATCCAGGGAACTTTCAGAGAGGCCTTGACTGATGTTACTTATGCAGGATACACCATTCCAAAGGGATGGAAAGTATGCATAATGCAATCTTTCCTTTTCGTTTTTCTTTTTCACGAGTTTCAAAATTCTCTAGTCTCCAAAATTAAAGTTGCTTTTTAAACCCTACTTTTGGTGACGCTTTACACTTGTAGATATACTGGACAGTCAGCACAACACACAAGAATCCAAAGTACTTCCCAGATCCTGAAAAGCTTGACCCATCTAGACACGAAGACGGAAAGGCCTTTCCTCCGTTCACGTTCGTGCCTTTCGGAGCTGGACCTAGAATGTGCCCTGGAAAAGAGTATGCTAGACTAGCAATTCTGACTTTCGTTCACAACGTTGTCAAGAGGTTCAAGTGGGAGGTCGTGTTTCCTGATGAAAAGATCGTTGGTGATATGATGCCATATCCTGAAAAGGGACTTCCAATTGGCCTTCAATCGCGCTGATGCCGAAACGCTAGCTTGCTTGGATCTGGCTCGGGGTAATTAGGCTTTGGATTGTAGAATAAACCAGCTAGACTGGGCGGGATTTTAATAAAATGTTATTTTTTTTATCACCTTTCCTTGTTGGTGATCATGTCATCTTGTCACTTATAATTCATAACTAGAACATTTCCTTCTTGATCCAATAAAGTAATTAATTTCTAATTTAATGGCAAATAGAGTTTTATATACACTAATTAGTTAATAAGAATCTAGCAATATAGATACATGTTTTGGTTTTAAGGCTCATATATCAAATCTTGAAAAAAAAAATATAAAATTATTTTGTTAGTGTTTTCATAATGGTTGGAGGTATGTTCTTGATCTATTTATTTTTGTATATTATATTTAAATAATAATTGTTTTAGAAGTATATTTGTATCTATAAATCTAACCTTTGGTACTAGAATCAGTAATAATATCATTGCCTTTTGATAAAAAAAAAAAAAACAATTCTTCATATCTATTTGTCTTGTGGTGTATATATATATATATAAAGAATTGTGTAAAAAGGTTGCTACAGTTGAAGAGGTTAAAAAAAGAAAGTGAATAGATTTATTACCTCAAATGTAATCTTTCAACTAGTGTTTTGAACCTCAGACCAGTTCAGATGAAGGTGAAAACCCACTGGAAGTTAACCCAACAAAACCCGGTTAACCCAATCCACTTGATTAAACCTGAGTAACACCTGGTCTAAATATTTTAGAATTTTTATTATCTTTACTTTTATATTCTTGTTTTTGTCAGTTTTTCCACTAAAGATATTTGTATTTCCTTTCAGTGATAGCTAAGAATTTTGTGAACAGAACAATGTTCAATTAATTATTTTTTTAATTTTTAAATGAATCAATCATCTTCCTCTTCTACTTGATTGATGCTCTGATAAAAAGTAAATAAATCCTCTAGAGTACACCAGCATAATTTATTGTCTAGACTATATTCTTTCAAAACAATTCTAATATGGTTTTTGAACATGGATTGTAATTTCTTTACTAAAGCTAGTGATAGTCACCAAGGGAACATGCATCGTAAGTATATTGATTTTGAAAATTCATCTTGAAAATTCTTCGATTCCTTACAAAGAGTTTAATTATGAGCATAGTTTATGTGCTATTTGATTACGAGCATAGTTCATGTATTAGTGAAGATGTTTATAATGNTTATGAGTTTAATTATGAGCATAGTTTATGTGCTATTTGATTATGAGCATAGTTCATGAGCATAGTTCATGTATTAGTGAAGATGTTTATAATGAACTGAATAGGCTAATGAGTTACATGTTTTTTTTTGGGTTAACCCAAATTAATCCAAATCAATCCATCTAACCCATGATCTAATTACTTGACGAGGTCGATAACCAGATCGGGTTTCAAAATTATGCTCTCAACTTATTTTTAACATAAAAAAGAATATTTATATAGTAAAAAATTATTTAATTGTCATTAAATTTAATATAATAATTTAAATTTTAACATAAAAAAGAATATTTATATAGTAAAAAATTATTTAATTGTCATTAAATTTAATATAATAATTTAAATTTTAAGACTCTGATCCGTTCTTTCCATAACCCTAATTTTAAATTAAATCAAAGAAAAAACAATTAAGATAATCAAAATCAACCCTGACCTAAATTTTAAATTCTATAACAAATTAATCATTATTAACTCAATACTAAAAGATAAATTCAATAATAATCTTATATTAAAGAAAAAATTCAAAAAAATAATCTAATAACCAATTAAAAAATCTCTAGGTGCTTGGGCAGAGAACTGTACCTAAAAACAAATATTTTATGAAATTTAGTTAAAAAAATCATATAAAAACTGCTTTATAAAAACTATATTTTAAACTTAATATTTTAGTAGATCTTATAATATAAAATATAGTTTGGTATGTCCTCAAATGAAATAACATTCTACAAAAATCTGTTACAGAACCTTCAAGGCATGAATAACCTGTAAGGGAAATAGGATCAAAGTTAATTGTCTATGGAAAGCTTGTGGTAGAGTATAAATGGAATGCAATCTTACAATTGAGATATATAGACAGTATTTCAGCATTTTAGCATGCGACTTATATCTCCAAATAAATCTGCCCACCACTACTTGAGGCTGTTGACGCTATATTCTTGTGGTTCCTTGTTACTTGATATTGCATTAACATGGTAAGATTACTAAGATCCCTCGAAATGAAGAAATCAGTTCAATAGAGTATAGATAATAAGAACCTTCAGCCCCTAGCTCTATCAAGTCATTTACCACTAGTGCGTTGCACCCTCCATCCCCGTGTTCAAGATTTGATCCTCTTTATGCACAAGATGGAATGGACAACAAGACTAAACCAATTTCACCAGCTGCACTATCAAACTATGGTTTCTCAATGTATTTAAATACCAAATGACATGCCAGCCATGGCATTGTTAGTGCAGATAATTCAATACATAGAATTTCCTTCAAATATTCTGCTGAAGAAATACTACCCTAACTGAACATGTGGTCCTTATATTGTTTGGATCATGTACCATTCTGACTTGGGTTTCTATACTTCAGTGGCTGCTATAAATTAAACTAAGAATAAATGGCACCACTACACAATGTAGTATGGTATGCACCAACGAAGATGGGGTTAAACATTACATTATCATTGAACTCCACATTCTTTTGGTACAATGAAGCTATTAATCACACCATCTCTAACTATCCAAACATAAATAAAGAATCTAATAGATCTGTACATATGGTTTCTATACCTCTACAAACTCATAGTTTTGTGACATAGCTAACAAATAAAGGCTTTCATAAGCAAAGTACATTCTACTTGGTCAGAGAACATATGCCAGACATAACTATCCAGTTCAAACATCAAGTTAGCAAAATCTGCAGACACTTGGGATAACAAAACCTGATGATAAGACAATTGAAAACAGAGACTAACACTGCATTGAACACACTTTAGGGTGAAAATTTTGAATGGTTCGTCACAATTTTCCATCTTCAAAAGAAAGAACAACAGCTCACTCATTCATAAAAAAAAAAAAAGTAAGCAACTATTCACAAAATTTTGGAACTTCCATTTCCTAAAAACGCAATAAGCTCAATGATTCTGAATTCCTTCCAAGCTGAGTTCCTTCCAAACTGAGATCTTAAACCAAGACCTAAACTCCAACAGCATGCCTAACTGAAAGTGTCATTAGTGAAAACCAGTTATAACTAGCTAGCTTCACCAGATATACAATGAAATATTAAATGCTCACTGCACCTAAATTTGACTTTCTAATTAAGCACACATCCGAATGATCAATGTACATCAGAATAGAAACACAAAAACTCTGACTAAGTTCATGTTCTCAACAATTCTGTTCTCGAAGAAACTATAAACTCAAATCCAGTTACCCAAGTAGTAAAGTCTAAACAGATGTCAAAACTAAATAAACAGAATATTGAAAGCAACAGCTGCTGACAAAAATACTAAATGAAAGAAATAGAAAAAGAAATATTGCTGTAAATAAATCCATTCCATTAATCTAATTAAATAAACACAAGCCCGCCAACTTCACATAAATCTCCAGGCCTAAGAGATTGAAAAGAAAGTAGACCTTCATTAATCCAGACATCAAAAGAAGGCATACCTAAATCTACTGCTGCTGATTCTGCTGCTGTTGGGCATTTGGAGGTGGCGGCATTCCCGGACGAGGTGGTCCAAAAACAGGAACATGACCACCAGGTGGAGGTGGCATCCCAGGACGGGGTGGAGGTGGTGCAGGCATTCCAGGTCTTGGTGGAGCAGGTGGTCCTCTCATCATTGGCGCCTGTCCCTGGGGTGGCATTCCCATAGGTCTCTGGGCAAACTGTGGTGGCATTGGGAAACCCTGGGGGGGCCTAGCAGAAAATTGTAGTGGACCTGGTGGTGGTGGACCCCGACCCATTGGTGGACCCTGACCAGGATATGGTCCAGGAGGCATCTGGCCAGGTGGTCGGACCACAGGTGCACCACCAGGTGGTGGAGCACTTGCTGCAGGGTAAGTCATGGGTGGAGCAGAATGTTGTGGGACTGGGGGGCGCATGAATTGAGGCTGCATCATGCCAGGGGAAGGCCCACCCACACCACGAACTGGACCTGCAAGGCCAGGCTGGGCTTGAATAAGAGGAGCAGTGGGAATTCCGCGGCCAGCAGCACGACCAAGACCAGGACCAGAAGCAGCTGCGGCAGAGACAGCCTTGGCACGAGACTCTTCAGGAGGAGGAGGCCCCTCAACAGTCATAGAGATGACCTCTTCACCACGAAGAAGAACAAGGCCAAGTGTTCGGCGGTCCTCACGCTCTTCATTGTTTTTCTTGCCCTTTGCTGGTGGGAGCTTGCGGAACTCCTCACAATCACCAAGTACAAGGTTCATGTGGCGATCAAAGGCCATGAATTTCCCTACCAGCTGCCGACCATCTTGGATGGTCACACGCATCCGGTAGTTTATGTATTGGAGCATCTTAGAGCTCTTTGACATCGACATTTTTGCAAATCTGAGGTTTCTTAAGTAAGAATATCTTTATATTACAAAATATTGCCTGCAGTAAATTCAACAAAATCAACAATTATGGTCTTAACACAAATCCAAAAACAAGAGCTACCTACAAATACAACCATTAAATCAGGACCACAACAAGAACAACAAGACAAGAACAGAGCAACAAAAGAAATCTTCTTTCAGTTCTGCATAGATTAAATAACTAGAACAATAGATCAACTGTTCTTAACTAAATTAAAAAAAAATCCAGAAAAATTACTTAACAATTCGACATGAGATTAACAGCTATATTTCATTTTTCTTCACAAACACTGAAATTTTCTCTTCACGAATTAAATTATTCTACTCTAGATTAAAAAATTCAAGCACCAAAAAAACCAAAACCTTGCTACAATTACCATTCCAATCCACCCATTATCACAAAACCAAAAAACCCATTAAATAAAACAAAAAATAAACCAAAAAATCCAAATTTTCAACAAAACCAAATCTGAGTTTCAATCATTACTCACCCACTTCATAAAACATCAATAACCCATCTCGTAAAACATAAAACACGGAAAAAAAACCACAAGGATTAAGCTGAGAAATGAACAGACAATACAGTTACAAGAATCAAAACGTTTGCCAAAAAAACAACAGAAAAAGAATCCAGAAAAGAAACGACACAAACCTGTAAATATTGGATCTTATCCTGAACCCTCTTTCAACCTGTAACATTCGTTTTCTAGGGTTTGATTTCTGGTTACTAAGAAATGGAATCTGTAAAAATTAGGGTTTATGTGGTTTTTGTTTTTGGAATGAGGAGGGAGGGAGCGAGGGTTTTATAAGGACACGCCACTAGGGGTAAAGGGGTCCAAGTAGAAAACAAATAATCTGGTGTAGTGCAAGTAGTTTGTTGAGAATTTTCATCCGCTGATCTTGGTCAAATAATATTTGGTCTGTTGATGATGATGACTATAAATATTTAGTACTGTGTGTAAATTTATAAACCGACCTGGTTTTTATTTCCCTGTAATCATAGTATGGAATTTTTTATTATTTCTATAAAAAAACTGAAGAGGAGATTTTATATAAATATATAATTAATGCTATGAAAACAAATCTTAGTTATTCAGATGAATATTAACATGATATCCTTTTAGATAAAGAATTAAATGTAAATGCAATTAGATTTTTTGAGCTTTTAAAATATTTTGATAAATAATTTATGGGTTCATGCAAAACTTATAATAAATTTTTGGTCATGAGTATTTATCATGATTAAGTGAGGCTAGTTATTTGTTTTGTAAAAACAAAAACTTAAGCTTTAACCTACTCTAATGAAGTTGTATAAAAAAACAAATAAAGGGAAAGAGAATAAAAAGTTTGTAGATAATAAAGTTGATGTAATTTTTTTTTAATTCTTGTAACTTTTATAATTCTTTTAATTATAACTGATATTTTTTTTAATTTTGTATGAATATAACATCATAATGTTTGAAAAACATAGATAAGATGCTTTTATCATCTATCCTCATCACGATCCTATAGTTGGAGTTAGAAGCTGGAGCAACCGATAGACCTAATAGAAATTGGATTTATGAAATGCTTATAGCATCAATTAGAGAAATAAAATTAGGTCGTATTGATTTCTATCGGGTTTATAAAATGCTTATAGCATCGATTAGAGAAATAAAGTCAGGTTATGTTGCTTCAACTCTATGCATACAACAGTCTAGCACTAGCCAATCAATGCCAGAATCCTAATTGAGGATCCTAGAACAGGTCGAGGAGAGGGTAGCCAAATTAAAAGAAAAAAAAACTATATTAAAAAAAGAAGGTAGAAAGCAAAATACCTTTTTGAGACCAAGTAGAAAGTCACCCATCATGCAATGGCTCAAACCTATCCTTAGAGTATGAACTCCCTAATATACTTGTACATATATTTGCATCGTACACGTATATCCATTCATTGTAAATAACTTACATACATGCATTAGTTTGACATATAGGTCTCCAAAGAGTTTACGACATTAGACTTCGAGCGAGAAACATGAAAGATAAAGAGCGCGCTCATCGTGACACCCATTTTCAAGAAGAGTTAGAGTCCCTAAAGACAAGTGTGGCTCGCCTTACTAGCTTACTTGAGAAAACACTGAGAAATGCCTCTGGTGAAGGTCTTTCTAACCAACCGGTCACCTTTAATCAGATAGCTCAACCCGAAGAAAGAATGAGTGAACATGGTTAAGAGCCTCAATATAATCCAGCATTTGTGCAGTCAACAACACCTGCACCAGCCCTTACAGTCATGGATGCACTTGCTAACGAGACCTATAAGGCCAAGTCATCTAATAACATTGATCAAGATAAGATGGAGGCGTTGAAAGCCAGAATCAGAGTAATTAAGGAGGTAGACTTATATGATCTAGTACGGGTAGTAGAGATGTGTCTAGTCCCAAATGTGGTTGTCCCAAAAAAGTTTCGTGTTTCTAAGTTCATCAAATATAGTGGAACACAATGCCCTATAACTCATCTCAAATTCTATTACAATAAAATGGTAAAAGTAGTACATGACGAAAAACTATTAATGCACTTTTTTCAAGATAGCTTAAGTGGAGCAACATTGAGCTAGTACATAAGATTGGACAACACAAAGATCCAGAGATGGAAAGATTTGTTAAATGCTTTTATCAAGTAGTACAAGTACAACATGAACATTGCTCCCAACAGAACTGGCTTGTCTAATTTAAAGAAAAGAAACAAAGAAAGCATAAGGGAATATGCTCAAAGATGACGAGAATTAGCTACTAAAGTTCATCCTCCACTCTTAGACATTATTTGCCAACACTCTCAAAGCACCATATTATGAGCATGTGATGGGTAGTTCGGCCCAGCAATTTACTAACATTATGGTAGTGTATGAACGTATAGAGCAAGACATCAAAAGTAGTAGAATTTTTACACCCACTGAGAAAAAAGATTTTGAAAGAAAAGAGATCAACCATATTGGAGATGACTATAGGGGTAGGCAAACCTCATCCCAAAACTACCATACTCCATCTCAAGTTACCGACATCAAAAAACCTGAGCCCCAAAACTTTCAAGCCAAAAGCCAAATTGGAAATTAGTAAAGGGTCTAAGAACAATTACCTCCATTATCGCTACCTTTGAATGAGATGTACCAGAAGCTATTAAGCATCGGGTAAGTAGCTCCCGAACCTCTAATGTATGTGCAGCCACCTTACCCTAGCTGGTACAAGCCAGAGCTTATTTGTGAATACCATGTTGGTGTTGCTGGACATAGCATCCATATTTGCAACGCCTTCAAGAGAAAGTCTTTTCAATTAATCAAGGCAAGATGGATAACATTGGAAGACACTCCTGATATGAACACGAACCTTTTACCTAATCATGCTTGAGCAACATATCAATAAAGCCACTAGAAGCAGAATGCTTAAAAAGCATCTACGGTAGTGTGTGAAAAAGGTAGCCTTAATTTTGAAGGACTCAAATTTTGACCACAGTTTTTATCCCCACTGTTAGTGAGACATCTACAAGAGCTATTGTGGGAAGGCTAGCCTAAAAGGAGATTTGTGAAAATGGAAGGATGAAGCTTGCCCTATTATTATCTTTTGTTTGATCATTTTTGCTTCAACATATTTAATGGTAATTTAGCTCATAATGCTACAAGATTTTCTATGTCAAATGAATCTTTCTTGTTAATAAGATCATGTGTTTTCTTGTGTTCAGGACATGCCTTCATTTTTCTTGTTGTTTCATGCAAATAACATACTAAGTATAATTTTTACTCACGAAACCACTGGTGCTTTCCCTTTTCTTCCCAAAATAATGCATGATTTCACATGTTCACAAGGATTTTTGAGAATTCAAAGTTTAGTACAAAACAAAAATCATATTAGTGTTTGTTTAAACAAATAAGTTCTAGAAATTCAAGTGATTATTTAGAAAGGTAACCATACACCTAGAAAACCTAAAAAAAACACCATAAAGTGACTTTAAAGCTGAATTTTATTTGAATGAATAATGAGAAATCACTTTGTATACTCATATGAAAGTGTCATAACCCAATTTTGGGTTATTTCTCAATTTTTGACCTATATTTTGATAAATTTTTAGAAAAATTCAAAAAAAAAAGAGAAAAACAATGAAAATAAAAAAAAAATACATTTTTAAATATATTTGTCTTGTTTTTAGCATTTTCAGCATCATCTAATTTTTTTTTAAAATTTTCAAAGATATTTGAAATGCGTTTAATTTTTAGTATATTATTTTTAAAATCATTGATTTTTCTCATTAAACCGATGTTGATATTGTTTGTTTTCAAAAATAAAAAAATAAAAAAAATTAAAATTTACAAAAAATTAAGGGATTAACTTTAACATGCAAGCAGCATTTTGACTATAAATAGTAGGCTTCAATGGACATAAGGGGGCAATTTTACGATAAAAATTTTGAGGGGTAATTTTGTAATAAAGGAAAACCAACATAAAAAGCCCTGAAAACCTTAACTTCTTCTTCTCCTTTAGGAGAACCGACCGCCGGCCCCCTTCCTGTTTTTAATTTTTCTCCTCTCTTCGCTGGTCGCCCCCCTTTCGGTTTTCAATTTTTCTCCTTTCTTTTCACCAGCCAGGAGCAAGGCTCTCATTTCCCTTCACCGGCCACACACCAGGTCTTCCCTCTCTCAGTCGATTTCTCCTCCTTCACCATCTCCACCATCTCTTGGCCAGCCACTATTCTTCCCTCTCTCGGCCAACCCAGCTTCAATAGTGCCCACAGGCCCGTTATCTTCCCCTCTGAATCGACCCATCAGCCTCCCTCTCTGAGTCAACGAACAGACCTGACCATAACAGCCAGCCACCCCGATCTCCTCCACCAGCTCGCCCAAATCAAATTAGAGCCTCTAGTAGCGGCCTGACACAACGACACCCATGACTCCGTCACCACCTGAAGTAGAAGAGAAGAAGATGAAGACCCGAGAACAGACCGGAGAAAGAAGAAAGTGAAGCAACAGATCTAAAAAATTAACTAAAACCGACTGCCCTTTATGCGTTTTTCTTGTTGTTGCAGGTGACGGCGACCCTCACTGCTATCGGAGGAAGAAAGGGAAGAAGAAAACGTTCCCGATCCACTATTTTTTTATCTTCAGGTGCCGCCACTATTCCTATGCACTGTTCCGGCTCAACGCGCCGGCACTATTCCTATGCGCTGTTCCGGCTTGCAGAAGATCTTCAATGCAATTTCTGGAGTTTTAGGGACTATTTTATAAATTGTAAATTATTTAATGTAATTTTTATTTAGTTTTGAATTTTTATAATTTGTAATGTGAATGCAAACAAAAAAAAAAGGAAAAGGAAAAAAAGGAAAAAAGAATTATATATATATATGTATATTTATGATAAAATTGGAAAGATTAAAGAAGAGTTTAATATATTGATGAGATTATGGTATAGAATTACAAATTTTTATAGAAGTTGTATTTCTAAAATTCAATAAAAAAATAATTTTTAAAATTTTTTTAATACATCAAGTTTATGAAGTAGCTTATGTGTATTAGAGGTGTTAATATTTTTTTTAATTATAATTAGTCTCTTATTTATAAATATCTAATAAGACTAGTATACTCGGGTTTCCTAGTAGTTTTTAATTAAATATTAGATGGTAACTCCTAATGAATTCAAATAAGCATAATGAGGGAAAAAGCGCCAGTTGATATTGCGTGGATTTTGACGTGCGATAAAATAACAGCGATAAAATAACAACTCCACTGAGGTATTGTTTTTGACAATTTATGACGACTCCACTGGAGAAGTACATAAGCTTTTAAGTTAGGTGATGAGTAGTGTTTTGCCTCATGATTTTCAGTTGGGGTTTAGATTTGTGAAACATCTAATTATAAGCTGGGGTTTAGATTTGTGAAACATCTAACTATAAGCTGAGTGTTTACTTAGTGATGGCGATCATACTGGACCCTAACCATTCCTTGTAAACTCCTATACTGCCTTTACGCGAGGTGGTTATTAGGCAGTTCATAGATCCTTTTTAGATAAGGTAGAAAATCTATCCATGTTCATATAATGAATAATACTCGTCTTTAGGTTGTATGTGCTATCATTTATTTACACTAGGATGAACTCTTTTTGAAGCATCTTGAATTCAAGACTTGTGGGTGATAGAATGACCGTCACTTCAAAAATTTTCATTGTAGAGTTTGGGCAAGAATTAAGATTCTTGTTTCATCATACAAGAGTTATGTTCATATATCACCCTTCGAAGGGCAAGTTCATCATATAGATCTCATATTCATACATGTGTCATGCATGCACCAGAATGAAAAGTGGGTTCCCTACGAGTCTACAACACCTAATTTTGAGCTAAAACAAAGTGAGAGATAAAGAACGTGCTCGTCGTAACATCCATTTTCAAGAAGAGTTGGAGTCTCTAAACAAAAGTTTGACTCACGTTTAGCTTACTTGAGCAAATATTGACTATAGGGAAGTTCCTTCCAACTGACCTATCATCTTTGTTCAAACCTTAACAACAACTTAACCTGAAGAAATTGGGGGCCAACATGGTCAAAAGTCTCAACACAATCCAAATAGGAATTGCATCACTGTTGTAGAATGGAGCATGTTCTTGTTCAGCCAAAAAATAACTACCTTTGTTCGATCATGCTTGTAAAAACTTCTTGATTTTTTTTGTTGTGTTAACCTATTCCAGTTTTGTCGATAATTTGGCTCAAAATTCCACAAGATTTTCCCTATCCACTGAGCCTTTTTTGTTAATAAGATCATGTGTTTTCCTGTGTTCATTACACGCTTTCATTTTTTTTGCTGTTACATGTAAGTAACACATTAAACATAACCTTTAAGCATGAAACCATTACGCCAAGAATCTTGTGGTGTTTTTCCCTTTTCTTCTCAAAATAATGCATGATCTCACATATTCATAAAGTTTCTTGGGAATTCAAAGTTTAGTACAAAAACAAAAATCATATTGGTATTTGTTCGAAACAAATGAGTTCTGAAAATTCAGGTAATTCCTTAGAAAGGTAACCATACACCTAGAAAACCTGGAAAAAGACACAATAAAGTGACTCTAAAAACTGAGTTTTATTTGAATGAATAATGAGAAATCACTTTGCATATTTGCATGAAAGCAAGGCTTACTGATCCTAAATGCATGCATTTAAGATGAAGAAAGATTATCTTTAATAATCCTTTTCACAAGACTGAAATATATCCTTTGCAGTCCCCTTTTGAGCCTGGTAATGTTTTTTTGTAGAAATAACCTTAACTAGGATCACACCTTACATTGGGGGGTAAGTGCAAAAAAAAATCCTTAATGATTGACAGTGCCCAAATAACTCTTGGGGGCATGGAAAAGTCCTCAATAATTGAAAGTGCCTAAACAATACTGAGGGGTATAAAAGAAAATTCTCAATTATCGAAGGTGTCCATACAAAACTGGGGGCATAAAGAAAAATCCAAAGGATTAAAAAATTATGAGTATAAAAAAATCATCAATATAATAATGCTTGACCAAATGAAAAATAAAATAAAGAGAAAGAGCTCAAGCCCAATACTGGGGGGGTATTGTGGATCATTTTACAAATTAATTCCTAGGTCCAAAAATGTATGAAAAAAAAAGTTTGGGATATAAGCACTAGTGATCCTTAATCTTAAAGTCCTTTAAATACCTTTTGAGCTTACAAATATCCTTTTATTCATAACCAATAGCCCAAGCCTACATTACATGCCTAATCAAGCCTTTTCTAATCAAAGACAAGTAATTAGGATCGATAGGCAGTGCTTTCTCATATGAAACAAAGTCATTATTCATGCAAATAAAATAAATGCTTTGAAGATGGGTTCTCAATAACACTCAAATTGAAATTTCAACCTTTTATGACTAACCAAATGTCACTTCATATTTTTCACCAAAAATCAAAACAAAACGTTTTCATCACTTTTGAAAACCTCTCTATAGGAATCACTTGAATTTCTTTAGAATGAGTTTGCTTTGAATCGATGTTAAAATGATTTTTGTGTTTGGAATAGCTTCGAAATTCCTAAAATTCAATATGAAAACAACTCCTTGTCAAAGACCAAACCTTCCTTTACCTAGCATCATCCTCAAACCTATATTAAACACTTGGGGGCATAATCAAACTGGGGGGCAATCAAAAACTCCTGTTAGGGATGACTCCATGATTCTCATTTATAAGAAGAATATCAAGCAAAATTGGCAACCATTGAGATAAAAGGTAACGTTTTTTCTAACCCTACCTCATTTTGAGTGCGCCTTTGAGCCCTCACTTCCTTTTATGTGCTTTTTTGAGCCACCATCTCCTAGATAACATGTTTTCTAACATTACCTCATTTTGATGCGCCTTTGTGCCCTCACTTCGTTTTATGTGCCCTTTTGAGCCACCATCTCTTAAGTTGCGTGTTTTCTAACCCTACCTTATTTTGAGTGTGCTTTTGAGCCCTCACTTCCTTTTATGTGCTCTTTTGAGCCACCATATTCCAAGTAGCGTGTTTTCTAACCCTACCTCATTTTAAGTGCGCCTTTGAGCCCTTACTTTCTTTTATATGCTCTTTTGAGCCACCATCTTCCAAGTAGCGTGTTTTCTAACACTACCTCATTTTGAGTGCGCCTTTGAGCCCTTACTTTCTTTTATATCCTTTTTTGAGCCACCATCTCTCAGGTAGTGTGTTTTCTAACACTACCTCATTTTGAGTGCGCCTTTGAGCCCTCACTTTCTTTTATATCCTCTTTTGAGCCACCATCTCTCAGGTAGTGTGTTTTCTAAAATTACCTTATTTTGAGTGTGCCTTTGAGCCCTCACTTTCTTTTATGTGCTCTTTTGAGCCACCATCTTCTAAGTAGCGTGTTTTCTAACCCTACCTTATTTTAAGTGCGCCTTTGAGCTCTCACTTCCTTTTATATACTCTTTTAAGCCACCATCTCCTAGGTAGTTTGTTTTCTAACACTACCTCATTTTGAGTGTGCCTTTGTGCCCTCACTTCCTTTTATGTGCTCTCTTGAGCCACCTTCTCTCAGGTAGCGTGTTTTCTAACCCTACCTCATTTTGAGTGCACCTTTAAGCCCTCACTTTCTTTTATGTGCTCTTTTGAGCCACCATCTCCTAAGTAGCGTGTTTTCTAACACTATCTCATTTTGAGTGCACCTTTATGCCCTTTCTTCCTTTTATATGCTCTTTTGAGCCATCATCTCTCAGGTAGCGTGTTTTCTAACCCTACCTTATTTTGAGTGCGCTTTTATGCCCTCACTTTCTTTTGTGTGCTCTTTTAAGCCACTATCTCTTAGGTAGCGTGTTTTTTACACTAGCTCATTTTGAGTGCACCTGTGTGCCCTTACTTCCTTTTATGTGCTCTCTTAAAGTCATTATCTCTCAAGTAGTGTGTTTTCTAACCCTAGCTCATTTTGAGTATGCCTTTGAGCCCTTATTTCCTTTTATGTGCTTTTTTGAGCCACTATCTCTTAGGTAGTGTGTTTTCTAACTCCACCTCATTTTAAGTGCGTTTTTGTGCCCTCACTTTCTTTTATATGCTATTTTGAGCCACCATCTCTTAGGTAGTGTGTTTTCTAACCCTACCTCATTTTGAGTGCGCCTTTGTGCTCTCACTTTCTTTTATGTGCTGTTTTGAGCCACCATTTCCTAGGTATTGTGTTTTCTAACACTACCTCATTTTAAGTGCGCCTTTGTGCCCTCATTTCCTTTTATATGCTCTTTTAAGCCACCATCTCCTAGGTAGCGTGTTTTCTAACCTTACCTTATTTTGAGTGCGCCCTTGAGCCCTCAAGTAGTGTGTTTTCTAACCCTACCTTCTTTTCAAGTGCGCTTTTGAGCCATCATATTTTATGTAGTGTGTTTTCTAACCTTAACTCATTTTGAGTGTGCCTTTGAGTCCTCATCTCCCTCAGGTAGTGTGTTTTCCAACCTTATCTCCTTTTTAAGTGCATTTTTTATCCCTTACCTCAGGAAGTGCATTTTCTAACCCTACTTTACTCCGTGTGCGCTTTTGAGCCACCATCTTTTGGGTAATACATTTTCTAACCCTACCTCATATCAAGTGTGCTTTTTATAACATTCGTTCCTTTTTGAGTCCTATCTTTTCTCAAATGCTCCATCGAGCTTCTATTGCTTGAATAGTGCACCTTTGAGTTCCATCATGTAATCTCTTCAAGACATTTCATTGTTTTCACTTGGGTAGGTCACCTATCACAATCAGACCTCTTTAAAAACCCTTTTCATCTTCTATTTGGGTCAGTTGCCCATTACAATGAAACTATCTTTTGAGAAATCCTTGTATTTCTCACCACCTTCGAAATCTTGCATTTAGGTCGGTTGCCTATTACAATGAAACTATCTTTTGAGAAATCATTGCATTTCTCACCACCGTTTTCATCTTCCATTTAGGCCAGTTGCCCATTATAATGAAACCATCTTTTGAGAAATCCTTGCGTTTCTCACCACCTTCAAAATCTTCCATTGGGTCGATTGTCCATTACAATGAAACCATCTTTTGAGAAATCCTTGCATTTCTCACCACCTCTAAAATTTTCCATTTAGGTCGGTTATCCATTACAATGAAACCATTTTAAGAAATCATCATATTTTTCACCACTTTAAAATCTTCAAGTTTTTTCACTTGGGTAGGTCGTCCATTATAATAAAACCACTTTGAAAATCTTTGTATTTTTCACCATTTTGTAAGAATCTTCAAAAAATCTTCGCATTCCTTCACCTAAGTAGGTCACCCATTACAACATGACTATATTCTTCATGTTTTTATCTAGGTAGGTCACCCATTACAACGCGATCAATTCTCTATTTTTGTTTTTTGATTTGGGTGAGTCACCCATTACAATGAGATCATTCTTCCACTTGAGTAAGTCACAAATGACAATGAGACCACTCTTTCCTTTTTCTTTGGGTAGGTTACCTATTCCAATGAGCCTGTACTTCGTATTTTTTTCATTTGGATAGGTCATCCATTACAGCAAGACCACTCTAAAAAATTTATATATTTTTCATCACTTTGAAAAATCACTGTATCTTTCATCTCTTTGAAAAATCTTTGTATTTTTCACCAATTCAAAAAAAAAACCCTCTAAAAAATCTTTGTGTTTTTCACTCGAGTAGGTCACCTATTACAATAAGACCACCTTAAAAAACGTTTTAAATTTTTTTTAGGTAAATCACCTATAATAATTCAATCATTTTAAAATCTCAGAATTTTCATTAGAAAAATCCTTACAACATCTAATCATCTGAATTGAGTTCAACATCTTATAATGTGATTAGTACTCAACAGTGCATTTTTATCATGGTTTTATATCATCATTTTGCACTTAAAGTATCAATAACTCCTTAACTAAAGTACATTTTATAATAATCTATCTAATAATATAAGATACCTTCAATTTATGGTAAATATCTATTTTAAATGCAGGTCTATCACATAAATAAAAGGATTGATTGATGACTTTAAGAACTTCAATTGCAAAGGCAAAGAGATGATCAAACTTAGAAAAGAGATGTCAGTGCAATCCAAACCGGAACACTGTTTGGTAATTGGGTCATATCTGGAGCTATAGATCTCAGATTTAGGTCTACTTTATATGGATGGAAAGGTAAGACATAGGCCTACAACTTTCATATGGAGCCCAAGATCTAAAAAGGCCATTTTCAAGTCCAAATTATTGCAACAACAAAGAAGCCCGAATCTGTCCTCCAGCCCGAGCACTGTTCAGTATTTTGGCCATATCTGGAGTTCTAGAAGTCGAAATGAGCTGAATTTTTTACACAAGAAAGCTGAGACAATTGCCTAGAACTTTCATGTTTTCAAGTGGCTCTAATTTTGACGTCATCAATGACGTTTTGGGCAGACAAGAGAAGATAAGGATTGTCACCAAGTCAAGGGTTGGCCATCTACTCATCAATTAGTCATCAAATCAATAGTTCCCAATTTTGGCCTATAAAAGGAGGCATTTGCCATGCATTTAGGCATCTTGGTGTCCAGATCAAGATCATGCTCTTGTTTTCTCTCTTTGTATTCTTCATGCTTTGTTTTTATTAATATCAAGTTTATGCCTTTCATTTCCTTAGTTAACATTTATGTTTTTATTTTGTTTATCTATTTTTCTTTCTTTCATTATGTCTAGCTAAGTTAATTATGTCAAGGTGAAAAGGTTACACTAATGGTGTAAGAATAAGTATGGTATAAACTTAATATGGACTTTAATGTTTAATACTAACATGTTTTATATTTGTTATCTTGTTCACTCTTTAATACTTTGCTTGTTAAATGATTAATCTTGATTTATGTTGTATAACAATTGGTACAACAAATGCTTGGCACTTTCATAGCCCATAATGTATGGTATAACCGACACCTGAGCTATGAAAGGAACTTGATTTGTTGTTAACATAAGTTATAATCATGAATGCTTGACGAAATTTACAAGTATTAGCATTAATTGAATAAGATGACTAATGTAATCATGTTAACAATCTATAATCTGATTGGAACCTCCTTTATGTGTGGTTTCCAATTGAACAATAAGAGTTTATACTATACTTGTTTGACATACCATTAGTGGAACCTATAACCTTGACATTTGTTATTATCATTGTTTAATCTTTACTTTAATATTTTATCTCCAAGTTCTCATCATCATTATTATTATTATTATTATTATTATTATTATTACTACTACTAGTAGTATTATTATCATTATTATTGTTGTTATTGTTGTTGTTGTTATTGTTGTTGTTGTTATTACTATTATTGTTGTTATTGTTGTTATTGTTATTATTGTTGTTGTTTTATTGTTTTTATTTATAATTTGTACAATAACCTCCCTGTGGTTCGACCCCGGTCTTACCGGGTTATTTATTACTTCAACACTCCTGCACTTGGGAGAAGACATCAATCTTTTCGTCGTGTCAAGTTTTTGACGCCGTTCCCAAGGATCGAACCCGGGTCACCTGCGTGACAGGCGGGAATACTCAAATGGTTGTTATTAGGATGACAGAGTAAAGGAGCTTTTTTGTTAAAGTGACTCTTGAGACGCATCTTAGTAACCATTCATAACAAGGTCTATCATAATACTTCTTGAAATATTTATATTTACAAACTCTTGCATTGTTATCACTTAAGTCTGCTCATATACTTATTTAACATGTATTTTTAAACCTTAATTTACACATACACACTTCAACATATGATTGTGGATTGCATATTGGATTATTATATTATTTATGTTCTTTTGTTGTGATTTTCTTGCGTATTTTTCTATCCATTTTGGTTAATATTAGTTTGTATTTTTATACCGTAAAGATATAAATCTGGAATTAAAATACTCGGATTTCATCAAAAAAAGAAAAAAAAAGTCTTGTTTTCATACATATAGCCAAGTCTCCTAAAGCTAAAAAAAATCATATTGTATTTTCATACAACAAAGAAAACTTCAAAAAATATTTTAGCATGCATTTTAGCTTTAATAATTAATTTATTAAAGTTACAAAACTTAACCAATATTTCAAAAAATTCAAAAAATATTTTGTTTTGTCTTGGTATAAGGGATTATGAATTTATATGTAAAATGTAATCTTGACATTGAAGAGGTAGTTTTTTGTTGATGTTAGGACGATTAGGTTTTACCCGATAAGATTGAGATTTTCTTATCAAGGAAAACTTTTCTTAAACTATAGACAAACCAATAATTAGATGTTAGCATATATCAGACAATTAAACAATACAACTTACGTTAAGTAGGGCGTATTTGGGATGTTAATATCTTTTCTTTATGCAATCAGTCCCCGTACCTGATCTCTAAGACCAATTAGGGTTCCTAGCGACCAAAATACTAAGTGATGACTCTCATTCCCCTTTCCACTTAAAAAGATAAGGATTCCTTGTCTCTCCACAATTGCTAAATAGATATACACAATACCTGAGAGTGGATGCATTTGCCATGATATCACACAAATGCAATAATGCTTTTTTCAATATCAAACATAGAGCCTGTTGCACATGGTGCGGTGTTGCAACAAACATTCTTATAAAATATCTAATTGTATATGGTGTGAGGGAAATGGACAGGACAAGGAATTCTTGTTTTTTATTAATGGAAAAAAGGAATAAGAGTCGCCACATAGTATTTTGATCAATATAAACCCTAACTAGTCTCACAGATCAGGCACCGGAATTGGTTGCATAAAAAAAAGATATTAACACTCTTAATAAGCCTTACTTGTGGTAAGTTGTATTATTTGATATAAGCTAAAGTATTATCATGTTTTTCTAATCGTTGATTTGTTTAAAATTTAATAAAAATCTTCTTCAGTAAAAAGATCCTTATCTTATAGAATAAAAAAACCTAATCGTTTTAATATCAATATAAAAAAAATCTATCTATATTTAACATTGAGAATACATCTTACGTATAAATTCATAAACTCATATATTAAAAGAAAATAATTGTTTTTTTGATATTTTTGAAATATAAGCCTAATTCTCATAGCTTTAATAAACTGGTTATTAAAACTTAAAATACATGCTAATATGCATCTTTTTTAAGCTTTTTTTTATATGAAAATACAATATGATTTTTATATCTTTAATAGATTTAGCCATATGCATGAAAACAAGATATCTTTTTGTTGTTTTTCTATATATTATTTTTTATAATATTTCATAGAAAATCAGGTATTTTAATACTCGATTTGTATCCTATAGTGTAAAAATATAAACCATTATTAAGCAAAAAAGGTAGAAAGCTTTGCTAGAAAATCACAATTTTTTTATTTTTTTTGAAATTTTTTATTTTTAATTAATATATTATATTATATAATATAATATTGTTATATTATAATAATATAATGGGATGAGTATGACCTAATTATATGGGCTAAGCCCATCTTAGCTGGGTTGAGATCGACCCAAAATAAATTAGACTAAGGTTAGCCTAAAAGAGTTAAGTCAATATTGGCACAAGACAAAGGTTGGGTCAATGTTGGCCCAAAATAGTGTTGGGTCAATGTCAACCCAACCAATCTTCTTGTTTTTTTTTGCTTACGGGACTAGGTCAAACCCAACCCAGCCATTTTGGTCTGGGTTGGCACTAATCCAACCTAGTAAACAGTAGGGAAGTTCTTCACTATTCATGTGAATAGTATAGAAAATTATTTCACTTTCCATTGTTCACACAGAATAATAGAGAAGAAAAAATGCAAGAAAAGAAAAGGAAGAAGAGAGGGGGAGGCTGACCTGACAATGGTTTCATGGTGGCGCTAATGGTGAAATATTGGTGGTTTAAGGTGGCGATGGGGAGAAAAATGGTGGTATTTTTTCCTCATTTTCCTTTCCTGATGTTTTGTTTTCTATTCTTTTTTTTTCTTTCTTTCCTTTTTTTCCTCCTCTGTTTTTCCTCTATTTTTGTTTATGTTCTTCCTCCTCTCTATTGTTTTTCTTTTTTCTTGATCCTTAATTTTTTTCCTTTTTTTTTCTGTCTCTCCCTTTTCTTTCTCTTATCCTTTTTTTTTTCATCCTCTCTTGTCTTCTCACCCCCCCTCACCTTTTGGTGTATTCATGTGAATAGTATATAAAATTATTTCACTTTTCACTGTTCACGCAGAATAGTGGAGAAGAAAACATGCAAGAAAAGAAAAGGAAGAAAAGAGGGGGAGGCTGACCTGACAGTGGCTTCATGGTGGCGCTAATGGTGAAATAATGGTGGTTTAAGGTGGCGATGAGGAGAAAAAAGGTGGTATTTTTTTCTCATTTTCCTTTCTTGATGTTTTTGTTTTCTATTCTTTTTTTTTTCTTTCTTTCCTTTTTTCCTCTTTTTTTCCTCCTCTTTATTTTTTTTCTTTTTTCTTGATCCCTTATTTTTTTCCTTTTTTTTCTGTCTCTCCCTTTTCTTTCTCTTATCCTTTTTTTTATCCTCTCTTGTCTTCTCACCCCCTTTATTTTTTGGTGAGGGGGTATTTATAAGGGGCAAAGAAAAAGAGCTACCATATCCCTATCCAGTCATGGTGAAAGGGTAGGGTGGCTAGGGTGGCCTTTGTGGAGTCACCCCAAAGTCACCCATAGGGTTTATCTCCTTTACCTCTTTTATCATGGTGGTAGGTCATGAGGGGATATGGGTTGTGTTGGGGTTTTTGGGTAAATGGGATGGAGAGAGATAAAGGAACACGTGTTATAAAAGAGGGGAATAAAAACTTTCTTCCCTTGCCTTTGTTTGTTCATGAGGCTGGAGTTCATATTTTTATTTACAATCATACTCGGTCTTAATAGTCTAGGTTAGAATATGGATGTTTGTCTTGGAATACTAATTAATGAGTTGAGTCAATTATTGTCATCCGGGACCTTGACTTAAGATGTATTGATGAAATTGTTTTTTCCATAGGCAGCTTTAAAGCTATATAATTACATATAGTGTTTTTGTTGGTGATATATCATATTCACCAATAGAAATGCTAACGGATTAAAATGGGTGAGATTTTCTTGTTTGGCGTGTTTTTTTAATCTGGAAATCTATTAGTAATTTTATTATCAAAGAACTTAGTGACATACCATAAATCACTGAAGATAGGTTTTTTGACAAAGTATTTCTATCCACCAACCTATAGGTAAAAGTCATGTCGACAAAATCAATGTATAAATACGGACAAAATATTCTGTTTTGAAATTAAAAAATTCTGGTAATGTCAACGTAACAAACCCTAGCATCCATACTCTAGACCTTGGATTTGTACAAAATCTCTTTGCTTTCAATTGGTATTACTCTTCCCTTAATTAATGCCATGGAAATAATTAGCATACCTTATGCGGTTTGAAAATCCGATCGAAAAGGAAAATAATGAAAAATAAGGCAAGAAATCCCGACTGGTAGGTGGTATCCAAGAACCAAACCCTAGAGGAGAAGGAATATGAGTATCCTTAATTATGTGTATATACACAACTCGTTCAGCAAACATTCAGTCATGAAAATGGATGAAATACAAACTTCTGTCTTACACATTGTCGCCTTAATTAATCAAAGGAGACAGAGCCACTGAAGAAGATGAAGATGGTGACATGCAAAAGCTTAAGTCAGTTTCATGATTTATCGGATCAATGATATACCATAAAGAAAATGGCAGAATCAAACGGTGACGTAATGTCTCTGCGCATTCATGATTATGATGTGGCTTTGGATTACCGAAACCGGAAAGTGCAATGCATGCATATTGCAACAAGGTGGCTAGTGATGCTATGTGAGCGTAACAGCTGCGAAGATTTTACTGTAATTCGTATGTAAATACTTCTGTAACCAGCTGCTGGTACAACTTTTCGTTAGGATTTTGCCCATGACCAAGATCAAGATTATGGTTTTACTGCATGACTTGTTCCTATAATAATGTTCTGAACACTGAAAACGCAACTCCCCCTGTTCTCTTTTGTTTTTCATGTTAATAAGTTACAAAGTTGCATTACTTCCATGTGACATTGTTCCGTTTCTGCAGACTTAACTGTTCAATCTTCGATTCAGATTAGTGTTGTACGAAACAACTCAATGCTCTAGAGCTTAGATTATTCAATCAAAGATGCATATTTGTTGACAAATTCATAGCTCAAGAATTATTCAAATGCGGGTTCACATTAGGAAACTGCCCTGAAACATTGTTGTTTTGTATACAACTTTGGAATAATCTACACCCTTCAATATTGCGACTCTTTTTCCACAGCATCAGGCAGCAAATTCACGTTTCGCTGTATATGGTTAAGGCAGCAACTTACTCGCTTACTCCAGGAAAACAGAGTGCTGCTAATTGAATGATTTGTAGTGGCAGTAAGTTTCAAAATTATTGCAATATTCTTGTTTGTAACTTCAAAATGTTATTGTTTGGGAACTGAAAATATTTTTTAAACCATGTAATGGCTTCTCATGTGATCCAAAACCACATAGTCTCGACTTAATCATTAAAGCAGGCAAATGTTATTGTTTTGAGATTCCTTCCAATATATAAATTCCTGTTCAAAATTGTAGTAGATATAATTAAAGATGACAAATCCTAATTAAGAACTATTGAAAATATCCTATAATTATTTTGTGTTTAAGATGCCAATTGAATATTACAAACTTGGACTCATAAAAAGCTTTTTTAGAGTCATCTAGGCATTAAGTCTTTCATCATATCATTCACACATATTCCAAGACATGAAAATAAACAATTTATTTTCAATTGAATTTCATAATTAAAATTATTCCACTACATGTTATAAGATTTGTAATTCTTTCTTTATAACATATACCTTACAATAGATATCGTATGTGTTAGTAAGCAAAACTTGGTAAAAAAAATTTGTATACCTAGTAGCATTAACCATTTCTCTGTTTTTTTTTAAAAAAAAACTTTTTAATCTTATATAACTTCCTTAATTATGTATAAATAATGTGATAGTACAGCCCTCTTTACTTGTTATTAAAACCATTAACTCAAACCTTTAATTTAGAGAAACTAATTATTAAAACCATTATGGGTAATTAGTCCTAGACCAGAAGATCTTCAATATTGTTTTAAAATGTTCATATATGTGATCTTTGTATGAAACAATGAATCTCTTTCGTACGAAATGGTTTATTATTGTTGTTGAAAATATTTGATTTTATTTATCTTACTTGATAAAAGACTATTGAAATTTCTTATATAGAAAAAACTAGAAAACTCTTTTAATACTGTATATAAAAAAAATAGAAAAACTATTTTCCTTAAATAGAAAAAACAAGAAATTTTGCTCAATTGGATAAAATATAGATAATCTATATTTCTATTAAATAAAAATTCGAATTGTTACAATATGAATAATCATTCAACATGCACAAAGTAATTAATATGTTTACATGAATTGACAGAGTATCTTCAAAAAATTCTATGAACAATATTGCTTTAAATTTACCGCTCAGATTTTCCTGCATCCTTGCCATTACCTATATAGAGCTTTTAAAAAGAATCGTGGCTCTATTCCTACAAAAAGTACTTAACAGTAACCGCATATAATCTGATTTACATTTCATGAAATTAAATTATTCCTAGGCTATAAAGCTCTTCATCAAATTTAAAAAAATAATAATTTAAAAAAAATATTAAAAATCAACGTACCATAAAATACTGAGCTCGGTTATCTATGAATTTCTACAACTAGTTCTTACATGCATATTCCAAAAACAAAATCATCAAATTTAAAAAGATAATATTTTTAAAAAAATTATTAAAAATAAACGTATCATAAAATACTAAACTCGGCTATTTACAAACTTCTAACGATCATCGCTTTATACATGTGTTTCCACAAAAATCTCTACTAGGCTTGGCTTGCATTCAAGAACTATAATCTCCTAGAAAAAAATATTGAGAGTTAAATATTTTTATAAAAAATCACTAATAAAAAAATCAATACAATAAAAAAAATCCTATCATTCATTTTGTATGCGAAACAAAATGAATGGAATTGTCAGTGTGTGTGGTAATGGTATATCTGTTGTAAGGTATATATTTAGCATAATAATTTTAACCATTAAATTAAATAATTGACAAAACATTAATTTTTAAATTAAATAATTATGTTATTATATGCCCAAAATTTGTTTTTAGTTATGTATGAAGTTATGCAAGATAGGGCATTCGCTCCTCATATTTATTATTTGTATTTGGTACATTTTGAAAAAATAAATGAGATGTAATGAATTGGAACCAAATTCTCCTCATATGTATCCTCAAAAGGGATGTGATGTATTTTAAAAAATACTTTCTTTTTTTAAAAAAGAGAGAGAATGTGTTGTATATACATATACACGCTTTTCACTAGAATTATTTAAAATATCAATGTGATAATTATTATTTTAATTTCTTCAAGGCAGCTAAGTTTATATTCTTATTTTAATATTTTCAGTTTTTTCATTTCGTAAATTGGATTAATATGGAAACATAAAACATACAAGTACACGATAATATCTGATAGATTAGTCAGAAAATCATTCAACTGTATATTCTATTGTTACAAGAATTCAATGCAAAGTTAGCATTGACCTCTCAGATTTCTTGCATCCTCGCCACTACCTACATAAAGCTATTACAAAGTACCTAAAATAATCCAAGCAATTTTATCATTCTATCCTGATCGATAATAGTACTTACTAATTTATCTTCTTTATTTTGCAAGTATAATCTCTGTAAATGAAACTGGCAGCATCTAGCAGTGACAAGATCTCTATGACCATCCATGATTATGATGTGGCTTTGGATTACCGAAACCGGAAGTGCAAAGCATGTATCAACAAGGTGGCCAGTGACCTTGGATGTATCTCCTTTTAATGGAGCTCCATTTAATGTAAGGGAAACCATGCAGGAAGCAAATTGTTGAAGCCAAAGGCAAGAGTCTTGCTCAAGAACTAGACATCCTGAGCGAGTTGCTAGTAATGAAAACTGCATCTGCAGTTAATACATACACAGGAGGTCTGCTTGTAACAGGAGGTGCTGGAAACTCACATGCAACAGTGTCCAAGGAAGTTGCTGAATTCTTCCTTGAAATGGGGATTGAATATGTTAAGCTTTCCAACTCGCCAAGGTTTCAGATGATGCTCAGTGAACATGGAGAACAATGAGAGATTTCTACTTCTGATGAACTAGAAGTTGGGGTTCTAGAAGAGCAATTCAAGGACGTGCAAGAAAATGCCGACCAAATTACTCGAACAATATGGGCAACAAACCAACCAGATGGATGAATGGATAGATGAAAATGATCGATGCCTGGTCAATTTCTTGCAAAGAAATAATGTCTCCCACATTAGAACCTACGAAGCAGGCATCATATCAATTACGCTACTGAGAGGCGCAATCGGATTGAATATGCCACTCCACTTCCACCTTGCCATCCCAAGCCTCATTCTGGTACTGCAAGAGAAAGCTGATTAACTTTAACTGAAATTCACTATATTTCAAACACACAGTAAATATATCTGCTACATTAATATCCTCAAATTAAACTCCCTTGTTAAATTGTGAATTTACATAAATAAATAAATTTATGCATAATTGACCTTTGAAACAAATATTATATATTAGAAAGTTATATATGCTAAGTGATAAAATTGCAAGACTGGACTTGTAGAGAAGACCCATCATACAAAAGTATCATTCACACATGTTCCATTCAGACATGAAAATAAAAGATTTATTCTCAATTTAACAACAGTCTAACAAAACTCTTAGTTCTTGTAGTTTTATTTTAAATTCATGGAAAAATCAATTTTCAAAAGTGCACATTGTGAAGAATTCAAACTTAGACAAGCCAGTTTTTAAACTCTGTAGTTAATTACAAATATATAATTAACAAAAAGAAAAAGAAGAAAAGAAATTAACCAATATAAAGCCAGATGCCAGACCTATGCTTGATCCATGTCAACCTGAAGCGCGGTGCAAAATGATGGATGTCCATTTGCTCTCCATTTTCTTTATCTCCAAAAGCTGGAGAAAACAAAGTATTATTCCTTTTTAAATCTTTATTGACCAGAACAAAAAACAAAAAAAGAGAACAATAAGAAACAGGCACAAACCTTTGGAGTTTGATTTGGTATATACTCAAATTGATAAAAGAGAAGTGTTTTAAGCTCTTCTTCCTCATCATCCCCATCTTCTTCTTTTCTAACTATCTCCATTTTATCTTTTTTGTTAAAAACAACGCTTCTAATTAGAGTTGGGTTTTTTTTTTTTTTTAATGTATATGAGAGAATATAGAGGCCGGATTCATCCTCTCATCAGGGTTTTCCTTGATGCACGGGTTCGCATACTTTCTCTCTTTTCTAAGTATACGTGGGGTTGCCAACACAGGAATTATCGAAATTTGCGTACTCTTTTGTAGTTTCCTTGTACCACGCGATTGCTAGCGTTGGATAAGCATTAGAGCAATGACTCCAATGGAAACTTATGTTGTCAGAGCGTCAAAATTGTCAGCATCCCAACAAAAAATGTGGATAGGGTTAGGTAAATCCAATCCAACTATTATTTTTTAGTTGATAGTTTGACTCCATGCTTGTTGTAATACAGTAATATAATTTATTTTGAAATTAATCATTTGATTTTTTCTATAAAAAATAATTATTAATTTTAAAAAAAATTAGAGCTAAATCCAAAATCAATATGATAAATAATATTATTAATAACTGAAGGACTCATTTACAAGTACGAATATGGAAGGGTTTAATCCTATCTCACCATCAAAGTTGTTTTGAAATTTCTAATTTATTATTATTATTATTATTATTATTGCTTTGTTCAATTGAATAGGATTAGGTTTAATTAAATCCAGTTATTTTAAAATTTTCATATCTTATCTAAATGTTTTGGATATTTTTTTTATTTTATCCTATTTAATTTAAAAAACAAGTAACTAAAATTAGAGTTTAAATTTAATTTGTACAGACAAGACAAATATTTCATTCCTGAAATGTAATTCTATACTTATATATGTGCTCTGTGGTGTTATATACATTATAATATGTGTGGGCGTTTCAAAATAGAGTTGTCACTACAAAGCAAAGTGATTAATAATTAATTGTTGAAAGGAAAAGAAATTTGGTTAAAAAAGAAAGATTTAATGTTCCAATATTTTTTTAGGATTTTTGGTGATATATAATTTAAAATAAAGTTGATTTATAAATATATATATATAAAAAATTGTTGCTTTTATGGAAGCTGAATTATTTAATACTAAAAAAACATTTGGTATATAATTTACAATTTCAAATATTAAATATGAGGTAATAAAAAGATTGTAGGGAACTCAAAATTAATTATAAGATGATCTTTTAAAATTTTGAAAATTTATTTAACTTAGACCAATCCAGACTATATTTGGCAAAACACAAAAAAAAATTATAAAAACATTTTAATCAAGCAATTTTAACCATGATATTAACTTAAAACCGAGCAGCACCAAAAACCTAAATGAATCTTATTAACCATGAACTTCTTTCAAATTACACAAACAAGACAAATCCAAATATAGACTTTGCAAACTTATTATGTTTGAAACTCAAATTCAACCTAACTAGTTGGGTCTCCTAAAAACCTAACAAAACCTTTATCTTTTTTTTTTTCTAAGGGCTAGACCCACCCCTGTTGTATAGGCTAGGTTCAAAGTCCAGTTCAAGGCCATGTTTTTCTCTTTTTCTTTTTTTTTGTTTTCTCTGTCTTTTTTTTTGTAATTAATTCTCTAATTTGATCAAATTAATTATTAAAAATTGTATTTCAATCCCAAACTTTAATTTCTTCCAATTAAAACCTAAATTGACTTAAAAATTATTTTTTTTGCAATTAAGCCCTTTATAAATTAAATTAAACCTTCAAAAAATCTAATTAAGTTCTTAAATATCTAATTTTGAATCTCTCTTCCTCAATTTAAATTTTCTTTGCTAATAGGGCCTTCATCAGTAAAAAAATATAGTGTTAAATTTTAATCTTTGACTATTTTCTAGGAGTTACGGTATTCACTTCTCACTGATATTTGTTTTTTGTTTTCATCCAACAATTTTTTGATTTTTTTTGTATTCCCGCCTCCCCTTCTCTTTTTGTGTAGGGACACCAGCAAAACAATAAGTAACAACATATGTCCCTTCTTTACAATACTTATGAAGTAAAAAATGGTTAAGTACTTTGCATGATAAGTTTTGTAAAGGCAAACAAACTGTTTTCAAAAACTAAATTTCTTAAAGCTTTTAGTTTGGTTGACTTGAAATCCTATTTTTGCAGTAATCCTCTTTAACTAGAACTACGGTCAAAACTATATACAATTGGTTAACCTGAGATCTCAAATCAAGCGACCTCTTTTAACCAAAAAAAATATGAAGAACGACTCAACTAGCTTGAAATCCCAATATAGTGATTCCTTTTAACCAGAATTAAAATAAAAGAAATAGTTTAGCTAACATGATATCCTAATTAAGCGATCTTCTTTAACCAAAATTAAAATCTTGAACAATGACTTGGCTAACCTAAAATCTCAATCTAACGGTTCGTTTTAACTAGAACTAAAATCATTGTTTGTAGCTCAGTCAACCTGAATTCCTAATCTAGAGATTCCCCTTAATTATAACTAAAATCCTTATCTTCAGCTTGGTCAATCTGAGACCTCATATGACGATCCCCTTTATGAGAACTAAAATTTATGTCTATAACTCAATCAACCTAAAATTCTAATTTAGTGATTCCTTTTAACAAGAATTATTTTTTTTTCTTTAGCTCAGTTAATCTAAGATCCTATTTGATGATCCCCTTTAACCAAGACCAAAAATTTTGCTTGTAGCTCAGTCACCCTAAAATCCCAATCTAACGATTCCTTTTAACTAAAACTAAAATCTTTGTCTTCGGCTTGATTAATCTAAGACATCATCTGGCTATATCTTTCAACCAAAGCTTTCCCAATATTTTTGCTCTCTTTCATGTCCTTCCTCATTTATGATGATGCCCTCTAATGTTAGATTCTGATTTTTATAGATCTATATATGTATTTTGGCATTTGCTTAAAAATTTTTTTGCCCCTATATATGGTGTGTGCCTAGTCAGGAATTGTTTTTATGAAGAAAAATTGATTTAGACACCACAAGGGATATATTTTTAAGAAGTGAAAGGATAACAAAAATGGTATTTTTTTCATTTCAAACACACATCTTTAAGATCGATAAACTTTGTCATTTTCTTGAAAGAAACTTGCAGGTGATTATAAAGTGATTGCTTAACCATTTATCCATGCAATTCAAAATGTTATTCAGAGATAGGGTTTTATATCATGGTTGGCGCTGGTTTATTTGGTTTAGTCACCACCTAATCGAGAATTGCTTACATCTCATCTTGATTGTTTTATAATTCATTTCTTATAATCATGCACAAAAACCAGTTCCGTCAAGATCTTTTTTTTTTAACAAAAACAATTCAAATGCTATGAGATCATGCATTGTTTTTTATATAAAAAAAGGTACATTACACATGTCATCAACCATTTTTGGGTTATTCTACAATTCACATATTTTTCACTATTCCAAAAAAATAAAATCAAAATAAATCAAAAATATATTATTAAAAAATAATAGCAATGAGAAAAGGATGTCAGAACACTCAAAAAATGGTCAAATATTGGTTAAGGAGGTTTAAAAATACAAAACTTGAAATTTGATGGTATTTTATTGACTAATGAGAGCCTTGTTGACAAAGAAAATACAATTTGAGTAAGAAAATAAGAATTTTATGGACTTAATTAAATTTTATTATAGGTTTAATTGAATTTATAGAGGTTTTGGTTGCAAGAAAAATTGATTTTGGAGTTAATTTGGGCTTTAATTGAAAGAAATTAAATTTTTAAGGTTAAAATGTAATTTTAAGAGTTAATTTGGTCATATCAGGGGCTTAATTACATAAATATTAAAGTTTGATAGCCAATTAGGGACTTAATTGAAGAAATCTAAAATCAAGGACCAAAATAGAATAGGCATGTAAATTAAGAAGCTGAAATTAAAATTGAATCATGGGTCAAATTAAAGAAATTAGAAGTGTATTTCTCAATTAAGGGTCAACTTGCACTAATGCAAAACCAAGGATCAAAGTGAAAAAGACAACTAACTTTAAGGTCGTTATTTGATTTTTAGCGTTGATTTTTAAATTAAAATTGCAATTTAGGAATCAATTGAACAAATCATAAATTGAGGACCAATGTGAATTTTGATCTATTTTGTTGTTTTTTGCTTTTAAATAAAATGGTGTGTTTTGTCCAATACAACATCGTTTCAACCACTATTTATATAAAAAAAAAACTCAAAACGATGTCATTTTGAATAGCATTGTAACCATTCTTCTTCCCCTAGACACGCAAAATAGGGGAAGAAGAAGATTTTTCATCCTCTGTTTTCCACTGCCATTTCTCTCAAAAAAATATCAATATTACCCACTTGCTTGCCACATGGTGGAAGAAAGGAAGGGACATATCCCTTGGATGATTGGAGGAGGTAGCATAATGGCCACCCCATCCACTATCTTCCTTTGTTTTGTCTATAAAAACAGGGGAAGAGAATAGAAAACGAGGGGAGAGAAGGGAAAAAAAGGGTCGAGAGAGACAAAGCAAAAGAGAGAATAGAAAACAGGAAAAAAAGAAAAATAAAGATAGGAAAAAGGAAGGAAAACAAAAACAAGAAGAAAAAACAAGAAATATGAAAGAAAAATAGGGTAGGAGCTGCCATCACACTGTTGGCCACCACAAATTGCTAGCATTGTTGCTTATTACCTCAAGCAGCTTCACCACCAACAACAACACCACAGGTCAACCCTTCTTCTCTTCTAATTTTCTTAACTTCATCTCTGCCTCTATTCATGTAGCATGTGAATAGTGGAGGGCACAGTTTACATAGGCTGGGTTCGACCCACCCATGTATTTAGGCCAGGTTCAACCAAGCCCATGTATCTGAGCCTCATCCGACCTATTTAAAAAATTCAAAAATATTTATTTTAGAATTTTATAATTTTCTCACATAGTTTTTATGTTATTTTATTAATATTGGAGAGTATTTTTATGTTAAAAAAATACAAATTCAGTATTGAAATACTCAATTTTCATCAAAACTTTCAATAAATACAAAAGGTTTGAAAAAAAGGAAAAATATTTTTGTGTATACAGCCATGTGTCTCAAAGCTAAAAGGATCCTATTGTATTTTTTTCATACACCAAAAAACAATATTTTAGCATGTATTTTGCCTTTAATAATCAGTTTGTTAAAGGATTCTTTGAATCTCTCTTCCAATCACTTATATTGCAATGATCTAGCTTTTCTATAACACGATTAAAAGATTGATGTCTTTTCCCAAGTGTAGGAGTGTCGAAGTAATAAATAACCCGGCAAGACCGGGATCGAACCATAAAGAGATTAATTGTATAAATTATAAATAACAATAATACAACAATAACAACAATAATAACAACAACAACAATAATAATAGTAATAACAATAACAATAACAATAACAATAATAAAGAAAAAGAAGAAGAAAAATAAAAAGAAAAAGAAGAGAACTTTGAGATGGAATATTAATGTAAGGATTAAACAATGACAATAACAAATGTCAAGGTTAGAGGATTCACTAATGGTATATCAAACAAGTATAGTATAAACTCTTATTATACAAATTTATTTTTTATATTTACTTTGGTCCTTGTTTTTATAATTGTTATTTGTTTTTCTCCTATTATTTTTTATTGAAATTTTTTTCTATCAAATTTGATCCTCATTCTTTTGATTGTTATTTATTTTATTTGAAATACTTTATGAAATGTTAATTATTATTATTTTAATTTCTTCATCTTTTTTTTTAAGATTTGATCTTTATTGTTTTGATTATTATTTATTTTATTTGAGATAATTTATGAAATTATTTTTTTTCAATTTCATTATTATTCAACTTTTTAATTTGTAAGACTTATTTCTTATTATTTTAATAAACTTGAGAAAAATAAAATATTAATAAAGTATTTGCCAGTTTATTTTCCATAATATAACCAAACACTGGAAAGTGTTTTCCAGTTCATTTTTCATAACACTGTCAAACATCAAAAAATACTTTAATTTTAATGAATTCATTTTCTCTGTAATTCACTTTCCCAAAAGAAATAACTTTCCTGCAAACAAACGGGGTCTATATGAGATAAAATTTTCCACGTAATTAGAGATTAACTAATATACTAAAAAGTTGTAAACTGTTATTCTAAAAAAGTTGGAGGTTATCCCCGTGTACTTTACTGTTCATAAGAGGTGGCCACTCTTTTTTTCTTTCTTTTATTTTTTATTTTTTTACAAATTGATGTTAAGACATTTTTACCCTTTTGATTTGATTTTTTTTTTGTGCGATTGTATGAGATAAATTTTACAATTTAATGAGAAATTTGCAATGTTAAAAATGTTGTTGACTACTATTAAAAATAAAAAATAAAAAATAAAAGAGAAAGATTGTTTTTCAACCTTATTATTCATATAAGATGTACCTCTTCTTCTTTTTTAATTATATCTTTTAATTTGTTTTTAGAAAAAATTTTGGGTTTTTTCTTCTAATTTCATCCTTTTATATTTTATTGATTTTAATTGGTTGTTATAATTTATTTTGGTTTATTTTCTATGAGATTATTGTAATTTTAAACAAACATCTTAATACGTGATTAATACTTAATTTTGTAAAAAAAATTATAACATCATTAAATAAAAACTAGTTTTAAAAAATAAATTTTTTAAATCTAATGGAGCCTATGATCTAGGTTTCAGGATTATCGAGTTATGTTACGAAACCCAAGTTATTCTAATATGGCTTCTTCTCAACATTAAAAAAAATTATCTTAAATTTTTTTAAAATATTTTTTTGGTAAAGTCAAACTATTTTTTAATAGTCATTTCAATTTTTTTTAACATGTCAAGTCAACTAAGTTATATAAAATCAACTCTCATACGAATTAATTTTAATCATGTGTTATGCAAAGAGCCGGGTCAAGAGATTTTAAAATTAATCCCTGAGTTGAGTTTAAAAATAATATCAAATAGTTTTTTTTAATTCCATCTTCTAATTTTTCTCTTCGAAGTGCTTTTTTTTTCTTATAATTTTATTTTTTGATATTTAATTAATTTTGAATTGATCTTTTTAATTTATTTTTGTTATAATATTATTAAGTAAAAAGATAATAATTTTTATCTTACCCAAATCACACCATAGGACAGAAACTAGTTATTGTTCTAGGATATTTCATTCACTAAATGGAAATGTAAGCTTCCTCCTAGGTAAGTTGGGCTGGGCTGAATTGTAACTCTTTGGAATACTAAGTAGCTTAGCCCCTGGTTTGTACTATATACTTGCATCCAAATGGACCGCCGCTACATCCTAATCTTTTGGGCTATCAAGTCGATGCTAAACTCTTGGGTCTTCCGAGCTTTTGAAGCTTGTTCTGGGGAAAATAAATAACAATGCCCAATGACATGCTATCAGCCAACTACCATGGTTGTCGACCTCAAGCCAGCCATCAAACTCTCAAGACTATGGCAGAATGGGAGGTCTGATCATGAGAACAGAATTGAATTTTTAATGTCACTCAACAACTCTTAACCATCATAATGTAAAGAAGGAAGCACGTCTACGAAACAATTTTGCAATTTGGCCCACCCGTACTAGAGTCATCGCACTGTCTTTCAAATGGGATAGGAAGTCACGAGTCTCCCAAATCTTATGCGGCAGCAAGCTCTTGGATGCAGACCGGCAAAGCAATTTAATGCTCATCTAATTTCTTTCTTGATAGTTAATGCTCCTCCTCTATATTTTAACAATAAATTACTAATGTTTGCATTAGTAATCACAACCTTTGTATGGAACTAGTGGGGAAAGAAAGGGAAAGGACAAGAGTACACCCTCCATGCACTGCGCTGTAATAACAATCTTGTCCTTCTAGATTTCAGGTCTCATTAATGGCTACCTGTGTGGAGTTTTGTTGAAACAAGCATCTTAATTCATCCAATCAAACAAGCATGTAGAAAATGAATGTGCATTGATTTGTCCATGTCTGATGAGAAGGCATATGGGGGCACATGGAAACATAAAGGCTGAAAACAGGAGCAGGCTAACCAAACAAGAGGAAAACAAAAGAGAAAGAAAGGGAAAAATCACAAGAGAAAAGTGCATTGAGAAATGTGTAGAATTCTATGATCACTTGCAGACACCATATTCAACCCAACTAGTCCTATTGATGTCTCCTCCTCATCTTTCTTTCTTTCTTTCTTTACATGTCTCATTCAATTTCCTGACAGTGAAATCACATTTCCTTCAATTACTTTTTTATATAAAAAGCTTGGAGATTTTTGGAGGTGAATAATTTAAATGTAATACAAGAGTAAAGATAGAGAGAATCATGTACCTACACACTCTTTACCAATTGGGTCCACACATATCCATGATCAATGCATACTTGTACGTGTCCCTCTCACATTTTCTAGCTAGTCCTAACTTAACGGTCAAATTTCAAGCAGAGAGACAAAGCTAGCCCTTTTGTAAGTATCCTTAAGAGAAGAGGTAAGGTATGTTTCCAATACAAGAAATAATGATAGTCCAACTGACCCTAGCAGGAAACATAACAGTACATTGCCATCACAACCAAACTCTGGCAGCCACAGCAAATAAAAAAAGAGAAAAGTTGATGCTTTTGCTTCTTAAGAAAAACTCCGATCTAATCAATTATCAAGCACAAGGTCTCTCTCTTATGAAATATATACACACACACGTACATTTACAGAGAGAAGATCAGTAGTGAGGCTAACATGTTCAGAGGGTTGGTTTTATGTGTTTGTGGGGGTGATGAATGAGATTCCCAAAAGGCAAAAACAAAGCTATATACGAGTGTACGTGAGTGTGAGAGAGAAAATGAGATTCTCATAATGTGCGAGGGTTAAAAAGGAGTGGAGAGATCACATCTAGAATAATAAAACTACTACTTTAAGTTGAATAGAAGAAGAGATAAAGGAAAGAGAGAAACTACATGAAGAACAAACTGAGTCAAGATGCAATACATTTGCCCTAAAAAGAGGGAAAGAACAAACACACATGATACCCCTTACATCTTCACCAATTCCCTTTTTTCTTACTATATTCTACTACTGTCCTAATTTATCATGACAACATGCATTAGGCCATCATAACCGTCCAATATAGTTTCTTGTTTTCTTTTTCCAACCATCAAAATGTAAAATGGGTTGTGACCCATTATCTTAGCTACTTTCCCCCCCAACTTTTGTTTTTTCACTTTGCTTTTTCGTTTTTAATTTCGGTGGTGGTTAAACGAAAGTGTATAGTTGATAGATATGGGTTGGCTTGAAGCATGCAATAATGGAGGTAGAACGAAAAGGAAAGGTGAAGGAAGGTGAATATAGCATCCATCCATCCATACATTTATCTATCTACTTTATCTAATCTTCTTATTGTGGGCTTGCTTTTCTCCATTACTTTCTTCCTTTTCCCTTTATAATTTACGAAGTTTCAAGATGGTTTAACAATTATTGAACTCGAGCTTCTTAGTTTATTGTGTCAGATTGTTCTTGAACTTCACTATAGCTTAACTTATAGACTTTACGCAAGAATTATAAATATTTGGGAATATGGGAGAAGTATGGTCCAACCTATATGTTCTTAGAGTCCTTTCCACTCAAAGTTTTTTCAGTATATAGCACCAATTGCAAGTTCATCAAAAGGAAATTGACTACTCCTCAATCTTCATTAATGTCTACCATATATATATAAAGAAAAAAAGAAAAAGGGTGCCCTTAGCTTAATGAAGGCTACTCGTTCAAGCATTATATAATGATTAGTGAAATACCAATACAAAGCAGCATGGCCTTGCTGTGTCTGTACGGCCTGCCTCAAGAGGCGTTTTATCTTGTGAGTAGGCACTAGTTTAATGATGTTACCCATGTGGACATATGATATCAAGACAGTATTAGTATATTGAAATGACTAAACAGGTTTAATTATTAGTAATCAAGGATTATGCCTCCTCAAGTGGTCCGTAGACAAGGAATATATATATTGAGTAGTATCAAATTGTATGCGGTCTACCTTAGTTGGCAGTGTAATTAACTATTGCCAAGTGATTCTACAGTTATAATCAAATGTTTAATTGCTTGTCGTTTTGTTCCCTCAAATGAAGCTAATCTGCTTATTCTTGCCCCATCAAAAAAATATACAAAGGGATTAGATCAGCAAGGGGATTAAGTAAACAAGAAATTGCATGAGATTTTAATTGAGGAGATATGGCTAAATATATCTACAAACTGTATCCAATCAATCCTCTTACTATATATGTTTAACTAAATAAATTCAATTTATCCTTATAGATTATTTTTATATATATTTACCTTTCAGTATGATTTTGACCATATCAAAACTTATGAAAATACATCATGTGACTTGCATGTATCCAAGTTTAAATTATATATATTCAAATCACCTCTGACTAAAAAGAATAAAATAAAATGAAGAAGAAATGCTGGATCTTGTTTTTCAAAACTTATCATATGTGAAATAGTTTTTGCGTGTAGCTTATTAAAATTAAGTATTGAATTCTTCTTTATCGAACCTTAGGTTAAACTACTATATTTTCTTCTCTTATTTTATATCTTTTAGTGACAGGTACTTTAGGCATATAAAATCTGGAGTTGATATTACACAAATTACGTGACGTGTTAGTTTTGAAAACAAAAATATGATGAAATGATATGTATATATATTAGAGGTACAATAACTTCATAAAAACGAATTACATGAACTTGAATATATAATAATAAATTAAATACAACTTCTAAGATATAAAAACATGTAAAATCATTTCTCCTTCAATCACTTGATAGGAGACTTCTTAGAGATTAACATCATGTCTACTGCCTAGTGTTTAAAATCGCCATATTCGTGTCGTTATGCCTCAAATAATTAAACACAAGCTCGAATCTATATGTATTAAAGAATGGTCCGGCTGAATGTCTATTTATTGTGATACCATCTAAACAAGAGTAGCCGTGGAGGGCATGGCACGATGGAGTTATCAACGAGAGACGAGTAACAACTGCTCTTTTTTGTGAAATTCTTCGACAATTAATCACCTCCACCAATACCACCACTTATTTAAATTTTAAAATTTATAATTAAATTTATCTATTTTTAGATTTACTTTTCAAATATAATTAGTTTGAGTATTACAGATTTTAAAATTAACTTTACAATTTTAAAGAATTAGTTTAGATATACATAAAACTATTCAAATACCCACTATTAACAAAAGAAAAATTATTTTATTTATAAAAAAAAATTAAGTTTCTTGACCATAGAATGGATGGGACTCGCCGTGTTGTTTTTACTTGAATTCATGGAAATTTTGAGTTGAGAAATGTGAATGGATTCGATAAACTTGATTCATTGCTTAACCGTGTTGTTGACTATTTAGCGATATTGCCTGGTCCCTAGAAAACCATTGCCCTACTTTTAGCCTTTGCCAAAGCAAGCAAGTTGTCAAATATTGTGAACTACGTACGTTAATCTCTCATGGTCCCTCCCGACTTAAATTTATGGAAGAAAACACTTCACAGCAACAAACTCTAGATAGTTGAAATTTCATCTAATCAAAGATGAATTATTCAACTAAATTTTAGGTCATGATCTTGAAAACTTGCGATTAGTTAGAGAATATTTGATTGCATGCATGCCTTGTCAAGCAACATCTTTGGTCAAGGTGCTAGTGTCAAATTGAAATAGAATTCAATTCCATGAAAGTAGGCCCTAGATGTGGAAGAAACCTGAAGTCCTGACTCAGAAAAGTGTGAATGCAAATCAAAAACGAATTTCATTTCGTTGATCATGGATCGAAGAATTGAAAAGTTTGTTCTGTGGCCACTGATTGCTAAGACAGTCAAAAGGGACACACACTATATTCTAATTTAGAGTACATAGAATTATCAAATCATACATTTCGTCCAAGAATTTTCGACCTTGCCATTGTTCATGATCATATCTGCCGATATTTCCTCGAAATTGACTTGCTCCTTGCCGGCATACGATGGCAGAAAACAACTGCAAAGTCCTATGAAACATATTTGGAAACATAGTACGTAGTTGTTTATGCCTTGAACATTTACCAGCAGATAATTTGGTCAAGACATGAAGATCATACAAATCGATTGCCGACTTTGGAACTATGTGCATGAATTACACTTGCATTTAGTTAGAAGCTAGCAGATAAATTCTTCCACTTGAACGTATTCGTAGATGTCAAATTTCAAAATTATTTTCGATTATAATTGACGATCATTGTTGTTATAACAAATTCATAAAGAATTGGCCTTGAGTGTGAAGCATATGTAAATGTCCAGCTGCCGATCTATCATGATAAGGATGATTCCATATAAAATAGAAACCATGTGGCCTATACGCCCATGAATGGAGGGAATCTTTTTTCCATCGGTACTTGTCTTCTCTGTATTTCTAAGGAATACTCAGGTTTGACATCCTTAATTACATATAATTCGATCATGTAATATTGATTATCGTGTAGCATTCATCACTGGTGATGAAAAATATTTCTTTTATTTTGAAATTAAATTCTTTTTTTATTAACGAGTAGAAAACAAGAATTGTTTATATTAGGAATCATATAAAATACATTTCTCATAATCTAGCCCACACTTATATAAGGTTTGAATTGTTGGGTTATTCTATCAATTCACAAGTTATGGGGTCAATCAAGATCTATAATTTTTTTTGTTTAAAATAATATAATTTTAGTTTTCTTATAAAAAAATACTTTTTTTAATTTTAATTTGATCAAGACTAAATTTGACTTCATCAACTAGAAAATGGATTAACTCATAAATTTATTAGATTGGATCATTTCAATATGAAAATTAAAATTAAGATCTAACCCGAATTATATTTCAAGTCATGGATTCTTCAAGTCAAATTACAAAGTCATGCTAAATTTAATAACTATAATGTAACATGGGATAGATAAAAATAAAAACATAAATCTCCTATATTTTATATTAAAAGATGATAAATGTAGCCCAAGATACAAAAAGTGATATGAATTTGCCGATATCATATATCAAAAGATGATAAATGATATTAGATTGAACAAAGAAAAACTTCCCCGGAAGTTCTTCTCCAAATCATTTTTTGAGAATTTTCCAAAGCATGTTCTCCTTCATTCTGCAGAGATTGTCTTGAAAAACTGTTCCCATGAACAACTTAGGTGAGATTTACATCTCATTTCTAACACATTGATGTGGTGATTCTCGTGAGTACATGGCACGCAAGATCATTGATTTTGTGGGACTCCTAGATTGGAGACATATCATCCAAGATAAGAAATTTGGGTCAAATGGTGATCGTCGTCGCATCATCATCAAGATTCAATAAACTATATGGTAAAACCAGCTGGTAAACAAAACAAAACAAGCAACTCCATTAAGTGTCCGAACAACAACAACGTGGTCATCATGGCAGACACTGCCAAATCTTGGCCAACGTTTCCCATGCGACCCGCTTGGCTTCTGTGTAAACACCGTACGTACCCCTAACGTTCGTCCCCACCACACACCGGCCGCTCATTAAAGCTCCCCTCTTTTTTGACAAAAATACAATACTCTCATTGGGTCCCACTAATGCCAAGATGGCACTCATGCATGGTCCCACTCTCTTTCTTTTTTTTGTCTCTTTCCTTTCTCTCGTGGGAAATGGACCCTCCTTAAACGGTGCCCCACTCGTGTATTTTATGGACCCTACTTTCTTCCTACCTCGCAGGCTCAGTCGGCTAGTTACGTGGCAGATGCCCAGATTTTGTTTTTGTTAATTAGGCTTCCAGGATTTGTGATAAGAAGGGTACACAGTCTACTGTTAAATAAAAAATAAAAATAAAAAAATATTTATCTTTCCAACCAAATATTTTTCTATTTCTTTTATATTTATCTCTTTAACCTTAAAACTAATCAAACTTAAGGACTCAATTGAAAGTAAAAAAAATCTTGGAAACTAAATAACAAATACCCATATAGTTATGGTTTTTTTTTTTGAGATTTTCTTTTTCAACCACACAAAATGATAAAGGAGAAATAGTAAAAAAAGAATAACAGCAATATCTCTGGTTAATGCAATACCGGATAATACTCCGGAATTACCCCCGGTGAATTGCTGGAAAAGTGGATTGACCATGACCTCTATTGGAGTCGAGTAGGAGAATGGGTTTTTTTTTTTTCATTTTATCTATTTTCTTTTCATAGTAACCGAATCCTAAAATGGACAAGAGAACCAAAACCAACAAAAACAAATCTAATCTAATCTCTCACTATAAATCTCTCTCTCTTTCTAGACCTCTAGAAATGCAATAGATTAGAGTGTGGATTTGATTCTTTTTTATCTCTTCGATTCTCTACCCGTCTCTCTCTCTCTCTCTCTCTAGACCAAACCAAACCCTAAATAAACCCCACCATACAGCCTTCCCACCTCTATTGCATGCCCATTTGCTCATTTCTTTCCCATCCATCCCTCTCTGTCTTGGTGTCCTCTCCTTCTCCTCTCTAAAAACCAACCAAAACAAAACTTCCTACAAACCAACCCTCTAGCCAAAAAGAACAAGAAACCAAAACTGATTACATAGAAAGACTCTGCCTTTTTTATATAGAGCAGGGAAAGCAAGCAAATCTCTCAACACCATCATATGGCCGTTGAAGCCAGGCACCTCAATCTCTTCCCTCCTCAACTCTTAAGCAACAGGTTGGTGTTGCACTATTGCTGCCCCTTTGGCATGCTCTTCTTTTCATGAGTTTTTAGCCGTCTAATGTTGTTTTTGGTGGTGAATTTGCAGAGAAATGATGGTGAACCCCATTGAAGCAGATGCATATATGTACAGCAACCAGATGGGATATGGTGTGCCATTATCAGGAACTACAACAGCAGAGACAGTGCTTCCTATGTATAGCTCTGTGATCACCGATTCAATCCCTCATAAAACGCAAATCAAATCAGAAAGTGGTCTCACTTACAATCTCTCCGTACAGAGGAAGCGCCCAAGAGACTCCATCAATCCTCTCCTCTCATATCCAATTCCAGCACAGTCCACTAAGACTTGTACTCCCTTCTCCTTTCTTGGCCAGGACCTCTCTTTTCAGATCCAACAACAGCAATTAGACACAGATTGCCTTATTTCTCAACATGTAAGTCCATCACTTCATTAAATTCATAATTCTGTTGTTGTCTTTTTTTCCAATGATTAGCATATCGCATTGTCCTATTTATGGAATGATATTGATTTTTAATGTTTTTGGTTGTTTTGTTTAGATGGAGAAAGTAAGGATGGAGATAGAAGAGAAAAGGAAGAGGCAAGCAAGAAGGTTACTCGAGGCATTAGAGACAGGGATGATGAAGCGACTAAGAGCAAAAGAAGAAGAAATCGAAAAGATAGGCAAATTAAATTGGGCCCTTGAAGAGAAAGTCAAGTCTTTATGCATGGAGAATCAAATATGGAGAGACCTAGCACAATCCAATGAAGCAACAGCCAATGCTCTACGTTCCAATCTTGAACAAGTCCTCGCAGCCCAGGTTAACGAAGAACGCACCCTTGGTGCAGGATTAGAAGATCAGGCAGCAGCATTAATGGACGATGCGCAGTCATGCTGTGGCAGCAGCGGTGGTGATGGACCTGTTGGCGACGATGGATGGGAAGAAAGAGTGTCGGAGAGATGCACGTTAGCCAATGGGGCGCAGGATAATAAAGGTATAGGAGCAGGTAGTTGGATGTGCAGGAATTGTAACAAGGAAGAGTCATGTGTGTTGCTGTTGCCTTGTAGGCATCTGTGCTTGTGTACTGTTTGTGGATCAAGTCTCCATACTTGCCCCATCTGTAGAGCCACCAAGAATGCTAGTGTCCATGTTAACTTGTCATGAGAAACACTAAAATACCCAATGATTACATCACTCAAGATGAAAGAAATTAATTTGTTTAATCTTGTCCTTTCCTGGTTTATTTATTGCCTATTGATTCTCTTTTATTGGATTTTACTTGGAATTGTTTTCTGTTTTTTTTTTTTGGTTACCACATTCTTCTCTTGCCTTAATTGTCAATTGAGGAGTGCTAGCTGCCTCTTCTCCATTTCGTTCTTCCTTCTCATGGTCACCCATGGCTAATTTTTCAAGCATTCATACTTGCAACTTGTCCGATAAACAAGTTGTATATATGGCGATAGTATAATCTTGGTAAAATTCGTGGATAACAAGCATTTGTCATTTTTGAGGATAATCTAATGATTAGATAATATATATTTGTGGTATATTTTATAAGTAAAAATAGATCAAGTAACTTTATGATTTTAGTTTTTCTCTGCCACCTCCTCCTCCTCCTCCTCCATTAACGTGTGGTAATTTAATAATATTCTTTTAGGTTTTATTTCATTATCTTGTAATGCATTCTAGCATTTAATTAAGGATTAAATTTGAATGAAAATTTCTCGTTTCAACTAATAACTATCTAAAATGTTTTCTTTTTACAGATTTTTTTTTTGTCCAAGCAAAACCCGAATTCTTTTTACCATTTAAAAAAAAATAATATACCAAACATTTACAATTAAGGTAAAGCATAGAGAAAGGATTGATCAAGAGCTTGGAGCCAAAATTAGATTTAAAGAAACTTACAGGCCCATTATAATAAGAACTATAATTTAGGTAATTTGAGTTACTCAAATTTTTTTATAGTATTAATTACTTGAATTATCCAAAAAGTTGTTGAGTAATTTTCTGAATTTTTCATTTTCAAGTTGTTTTTTAGATAGTGTTCATCTCTAGTAGAGAGGAAAGTCTGTTCAAACTCAATTGAAAAAAAAAAAAGCTTCTTCAATATAAAAAAATAAAAACCAGTTGGATGATTTATCAAGTTGATCAAACCAAAAGAAAAACTATTTTATTATGTAAAATATTTTTCTGTAATATTTTGAAAAAGAAAATTGAGATTAGAAAAAAGATACCAACAATATTAATTTCAAAAACAAAAACGTCATACGCTCATGCCCATTTTCTTACAATTATTTAAAAAAAAAACTTATCAACATATTAATTTTAATTTGATGTCAATAAATAATAATAAAATATTATTTAATTATTTTTTATTAAAAAAAATATAGGCTATATGAAAGGTAAAAGAGAAGGTTGCTAGCACACTCATCTTGTCAATCTTTCACACAAGGTGGGCAAATTAATTACTTCGGGGCTAACTTTTAAATCGGAAATAATTAGAAAATAGTAATGAGATAACACCCAAGAATTCTTATAAGGGTAGATAACAACATCTCTTTTTTTCCAATTTCATTTCATTTTGGATCCTTCCGACCAAGTTAGTGCTTATATAAATTAATCATTTTATTCATGTCATTATTGAGATGCTATTTATTGTTCAATAATTATGTTTTTGTGGAAATTTATTTGGTGATAATCTTTCCAAAAATTCCATAAATGAAAAATATACATTCATATGTAGCAAGAGTAATGTCGGCATTAACTTGACCAATTTGTGGATTTTGTCCATGTTTAATTAGATTTAGATTAAATGCACTTGCATGGTCATGTTTCCTCAATAAATTCACTCAAATAAGTGTGCCAAAACCTTAGAGGTTAACCAAAACTTATTTACGAGTTAATATTCTCATAACTCTAGAGAATTAGCTAGTGGTTGTGAAATTAAAAAAAAATATAATACCTAGCTTTTATATTGTATTATTTATTGTTATTAAACTCAAACAAACTAAAAAAATAAGCTCAGCTTGGGGTCTAAATCAGTATATATTTTATAAAAAATAAAAATTTAATTGATTTAATGTGATTTATTATTTAAAAACTCAAGTTAACTTAACTCAGTTAAAAATTTAGATTAACATATTAAACTTTCAATAATTTTATTAAGTTAATTAATTGAAGAAATAATAAGAAGGTGTTTAGAACAATGATAGAAATTGTTTTTCAAATTATTTTTTATTTTTTAAAATTTATTTTTAATATTATATATTAAAAAATTTAAAAATGAAAAAAAAAACTCAAAACTCTATTTAAACTATGTAGCCAAACAACCCCTTAAAGTGCAAGAGAAAGAAGCAGTTTTGGAGATCGAGGAGGCTACAAGAAGAGGGAGAAAGAGGTGGGGACATGAGGCGGGTCCCAGCCACGTAGGCTACATATCCACCAAATAGCAAGCAGACCAGACCACACCAGAGCAGGCCATCCATCCACTGAGCCGGGTTTACGTTGAGCGTGGGTACCACGCTCGAAGAAAAAAGTATGAGGTCAACGAGAAAGTGAAAGCGACAGGTGTGAGGCAAAGGCTGACACGTAGGACGCGCGCAAATGTCGCTGTAAATTATGCTCTGCTCCCTCTCTTTTCTTTTCTGATCTCTCTCGTGCGCACAAACTCTTTTTTTTTTCTTTTTTAATTTGAAGATATTTTAAAAAGATTTATTATCCCCCTAAAAATTATAACTTTCATTGGTAGTTATTAACCCTAGTCGGTGGGTTGATATCCGATCAACGTTTGGCTTTGATTGAGGTTAAAAAAAATATACTTGGGCGTTGATTTGGGTTGATATAAAAAAATACTAAAAGGAATATTTTTTTATTTTTAAAAAATTAAATTAATATTATTTTAACTAATTTAAATTAATTCAGTTAATTAATGACCATACTAAATTTCGTTACTGCACTATTAATTACTTCAAAGTGTAATCTTTAGTATGCATATTTGGAAATTTATTTTTTTATTTTATGTTAATAATAATCATAGATTTAAAAAAAATATTAATAAAAGTAGTGTTGTTATCTGTTTTGGAGCCCTAAATAAAAAAAAATAATTATAAAAAGAACAAAAGGGAGAATACAACAAAAAAAAAGGATATCAAAAGAAAATAAAAAAATATGTTAGTGGAAAGAGTACACTAAAATGTTTAAGAACTTACCAAATACTAGTTAAGGAAGGAAGATCAAAACACATAAGAATAGAAAATTTGACAATGTATTTTTAATAGATGAAGGTTCTATTGCCAAATAAAATTCAATTTAAGAAGAAAATTTTAAAATTGATATTTAAGGACTTAATTAGATTTTTTTCAAGGTTTAATGGAATTTATTAAGGGATTTATTACCAAAAAAAAAAGATGAAGTTAATTTAGGTTTTATTTAGAAGAAATTAAAGTCTAGGGGTCTAATTAGAATTTTAAAAATTAATCTAGTAAAATTAAGGGCTTAACTGCCTATATATTAAAGTTTAACAGAAAATAAAAATTTTATTAAATAAATTCAAAATTAAGGACTAAACTAAAAAAGACACGTGAATGTAAAGGCTGACATTCACTAAATTAGGGATTGATTTTATTTTTTTTTTTTAAAAAGTAGAGATCAACGTTAGGGTTGACAATTAAGTTTAGAAACGGTGAAATTGTATAAAATTAAAAATTTAAAGGCAATTATAAATACAATTAAAAGTAATTAGAAAAATAGATACTTAATTAAAATTTGCTAAATTTCTAATTAAAAACTCTAAATGAAATAAATGTAAAGTAATTGACCTTTAAATTGAGTAAAGTTGGATCTAAAAAAATGTTATGCCTCTCTTTTACAAACTTTAGATGGTCTCATGTGACAATAATGTTAGAATTTCTTTAGTGAGGCCTCAAAAATAAGTAATTCAGTCAACCCTAACAACGCAAACATCATGTAAAAACTTATTTGTTTTTCATGTATTTATAGATAAAAGCTCCTTAATAAATTCTTATCAAGGGCTTGCAATACTTCCATCAAGATTAAAAGATTATAAATGAATGTAATACTTTCAAAACCCTATAAATACCCCTATTAAGATAAAAAGAAAAGGCTAAAAAAAAAAGATAGGCTAAGATAAGAAAATGAAGAAAAATATTAATAAAACAAACCATATATGTATAGGTCCACAAGCTTAAACAGAAGTTTTTTTACAACTTTGTGAGAGTAAAAAATTTTCAAAAAAAATCAAGAAAAAATAATTGTTTTAGGTATACATTGCTTATTTAAAAATAAGTTATTAATGGCCTGTTTATATATATATATATATGTTTACAAGCATGGAAAAAAGGTTTAGAATATTTAACAAATAATATTGCATTCATTTTATTTGTTGTTGTGATTTTTATTTAATGAAGTAATTTTAATGTTTTTGATACATTAAAGTTTCTATTTAAGTTTGTTTTTGATATATACATTGTTGTTGTTTTTTTGTTTAATCTAAGTTATGTATGTTAAAGCAAAAATATTTATCGTAATTTTTATTATATAAATAAATAATATAACTTACTTTAGATAATATATAATAGGGATGTTAATATTTTTTTTTTATGCAACCAATCTCCTTACTTAGACACTAAGATCAAGTAAGATTCCAAACAATTAAAATATTAGGTGGAGTTTTTATTTTATTTACTAAAAAAATAATTTCTTTTTATTTTTACCTATATCATTTTTAATGATTCAATTATAAAAAAATTATCAATACGATACTACATGTATACAACAAATAAGTTTAAAAGTAGAATAAAATTATTATTAATAGTTTAACATGTAAATCCACACACACTTAATTTAGAGATGGCTTAGTATCTCTAAATAATTGTTAAAATTATACAATGGTATTTTAAAATTACATCCATGACGTAAAAGTTTTTGGATATAATAAAACAAACCCCATTAAAATTTATATATTATTATTAACAAAAAAAATCAATAATGATATGTCGATGACGAAGGCACGTTGAATTGAATTGAAATTGAATGGGGTGGCAGGCATGGCAGGGAAGGGCAGAGGCACGTACAGGTTGACGTGTATGCTTTGTCCGAGAGTTGCCAGGTAAGTAAGGTGGTGGCGGGGACAACTGGTGACCACTGAATGGTAAGATTCCAAGGAGGCGCGTACCCATCAAGTCATGACGTGCCCCCTTTCTGCTCTCTGTCATTGTCAACAGGGGCTCATGAATAAAGTGAAGTACACACCAATATTGCCTATTTATCTATTTATTAATCCACGCTATTAATTTTATTTTCACCTTTAAACCTTTATCTGTTGGCATTCAATGGTCTCCTTCACTTGGAAATAATAATAATAATAATAGAAATAATAATAATAATAATAATAATCCTAGCTCGCTCCTTCCGTCTCTCCGCAAGAAGAGGTCCCTTTTCTCCAAGTTGTTTACAAGTCATCTTCAATGGCATTTCTCTTCGGCCAAACCTTCAAAATTGTCCAGCGAATTAAGGGACCAATGGTGGAGAATTTTGTTTGATTTTAAAGACAAAAACCTTTCAGAGGGCCCACCTAAACACCTTCAAAAAATCCAAACTTAGCATTTAATAAGGAAAAGAGTAACAAGGACAACGCAAAAATAATAGGAGATTTTGTTTGTAGGATCTCTGAGCCCTTCTTCTGGGTCCCTCCACCAGAATAGGACCATCTGTCCCTTTATGACCGGCAACCCCTCTTTAACACGTGAATCCGATTCCCAGTTTTCCCCTCTTAATTAGCCTGATTAATCAACTTGGTTTAATTAATCATTTACTGCCTCCCTTATAGCTAATACTTTGATGGGTGGCTCATGCTTTCTCATGGTCCGGCATGGTTATATATGTAGTGTATAAAAATAATGCTCAAACATTGTAAGTATATTTTAAAGAACAAAAAAAAATTCATAACTGGAAACATAGAAAAAAATAAAAAAAATAACTTAAAAAAACTTGGATTACCTAGATAAAAAAAATCAAAGAAAATAATAAAATTTATTTTTCAAAACAAACAACTTTGAATAATGTAATAAAAAAATTGATATTGTTAATTCATCAAACATATGACCTTAGCCATTGGCTAAACTACAAGCATCGCATCTGAAAAGCCACTATTTTAAAAATTAGCTTGACTCAATGGGTTGACCTTTGACCCGCTCGATGATTAGACCAAGTTGGTTTTCAATGGAAATTGAGAGAGAATTGTTCTAGTGTAAGATGATCAAAAAGCTGGGTTAACCTATATCTCAGTTAACTTGAAGCAAATAATAAGTCAAAACTAGGTAAAAACTTGTTAATTATTTCTTTTTCTTTTTCTTTGATATTGTTTTTACTTTTTTATAAAACAAAATGACTTGGTTAATTTGGGTTTACCCACTCGATTCGTGACTTAGTACTTGTCCTAGATTGACTTTCAGGTAGGGTTTAAAAATAATATGAAAAACCAAGGAGATCAAATAAATCAAATGTTAAATGATAAGATTAAAAAAATAAAGATAAAAAATAGCAATTAAGAGAATAAAAATATCATTTGAAGAGAGAGAAAGAGAGAGGACAACCTAAATTTTGAATTGAAGGGCAACATTAAAATTTTTTTTAAGAAATGAAATAAAAAATCAAGAGAATGAGGGCCAAATTAATAAAATCAAGAGAATGGATTTAAAGATGAAATTGAAAATAAATTAAAATGTTATAAAATGGCTTAGAATTAAAATTAAAAATCAAAACATTAAAGGTCAAACCTTAAATATCATTAAATTTTGAATTAAAGAGAAAAAAAATTAAATTCACAAAAGAATTCAAAACAAAAATAAGAATAAAGAGAATGAGCATCAAATAAAAAAAATAAAAAATAAGTTCATGGATCCAAGAATAAAGTTGAAAAGAAATTAAAATTTGATAAAAAGCCAAGAATCAAAATTAAAAATCAAAACATTGAGGGTCAAACTTAAAATATCATAAAATAAAAGGATACTTTTGAAATAAAAATCAAACGTTAAAGGATGAAATTGAAAAATAAATTAAATTAAATTTGATATAAATTAAAAAAATAAAGTCCAAATATAATAAAATTAATAAATAACATACCATTTTAATTTTTTGAAAGGGCAACATATTTTTAAAGATTGGAGAGCAAGAAAAAAGAGGAAAAAAACATTGCTTGAGCTTTATCGTGCATGAGAGGCTACATAAACCTCATTCATACGACGGGAGTTGAACTTCACTTGTGTGGAGGGAGTTGAGAGATGCATCAAAGACCACCTTGAAATATAATTTCGGCCATCAAGAGATGTCGCAAGAGCTATCAAAAGACACGCTCCCCAACACTGTTTTTAAAATTTAATTTATGTAAATATCGAAGTGCTCTTAGACCTAGATAATATTAACTGAAAAACCATATATAATAAAAAACCCAAAACCCCCTCAATCTTAGCTATAAATTACTTGACTCAAACAACACTTTAGTAATTATACTGTGTGAATAAAAATAAAAAACTGAACGTCTTTGCCTTCAAGGGAATTCAATTTTGATGGGTAAATTGATAATTGCACTGTAAAATTTCGCAGTGAAATGTGAGGGTGCACATAGTGCAAGAATGAGTTATTTTATATTTTAGTATAATTAATGAATGAATGTATTAACTAATTAATTTAAAGCCGTTGGTTAGGACGGACAATCCATACAGAAATGAAAAATGTTTTATTAACTAGTAGCTAGGGTTTGATAATGATGGGTGTGCAGATTAGATTAATGGTAATTATAAAAGATATGTTGTAGCCTAGGAAAACAATCGAAAGTCAGACACCATTTTCGTAAAAAAATTAGAAAACGTAATGATTCCTCTAATGAAGATCAAATTTGATCTGGTTTTAGATTAGATTTTATTAGATTAATTAAATCATAAATCACTTGAATTTAATCAGGTTTAAATTAAAACATAACCCTAATCAAGTTTTGAATTGTGAGTTACTTATCAAACTAAAACAAGTTTAATAACTATATTTAATAGAAATAGAGAAAAAAATCATACCATATTGATTTTGGAACAATTTCCGCCAAATATCTTCTTCTTGTTGTTTTCCTTGATAAAAATGGCGTTTTGACAAAAAAATAAATTCTCTCTTAATCATAGATTATATTCAATATTAATTAATTATAGGGTGCATGATATATTTTGTTATTTCTCACCCACTGATTGGTGTAGTTAGACTCACCCATCTTGATTGCAATCTTAATTATGCATCACAAGTAATAGCTATATAAATGCAATAATTTTTGTCCAAATTATTCAATGAATTATCCATACGAGGGCCATGAAATTGACCAATTTGCTTGACATCGCATCTCTAAATTGTCTTTTCCTTCAATTTATAATCAAATCCATTTGTCGTGTGTATTTTTTTATTCCCTAAAAGAATATCATGCCAAGAGATAGGTGGTGCTTTGGTTCACTTCAATGAAATGTCAATACAACGGCAACCCGATTGTCATCAATAAAAATATTTGGTCACCATCACACCTTTGTCATGCACCATCAAGCGTGGAGGTTGGCTAGAAATTTAATATTCTCATCGTACATCTATTTTAATTAGTGCTTTTTTCACTAGACTCATTCTATGACAGATAATTGTTGTCAATTCTTTGTATACATACAAGTCCTCTTAATTTAAGAATTATTCTCAATGCATACACCATGTTTGTAGCAAAATGTTTTGTTAATCAAACCTAAAAAATAAAATAAAATTACACAAACAACTATTTTTATGTAATGTTTATGTTATAACCTACCAGATCCCCTCTCCCCCTCCCCCTCCTTAATTTATTCTTCTTTTAATGTTTTTTTCTATAGAAAACAATAACATTCCCCTTCATCTTTTCACAGACTAAAGTTCTATCATCACAACAAATTTAATCACCCCAACACTTATCTTTTGGTATTAGTGTTCTAGTTTAATTTGTTTTAAGACTCGTCACATTAAGTAAGCAAACCTATCAATTATTGTTGTAATTCATTTTTTTACTTTAATTTTTCTAGTATTTTTATATAGTATATGTAGTTTGTTTATGTGTTTATTTATTTTATGTCTTTTTCCTATGAAAATTTATTGTATGAATGTATGGTTTGTTTGAGATTTTAAAAAATTATATTTGTTTGTCATTTATTGAAGTCAAGTTATTATCGATTTGTATGATTAAAAAGTTTATTGATCTAGATGTTGTTACAATGCATCTTCTATAAAAAGAGAGAACCTAATGTTACTTACGATATCATGGTAGAAATGATGATTGAGTTAATTTTTAATTTTAGCAATGTGTATATAGTTGTAGATAATAATAGCAATTGTTATAGGAGTATGATTATAAATACCAGGTTTTTTTTATTTTTAAAAAATATTTTAACAAACTATTATAGAATGTGTACGCAAATCACAGTAACTTGTTGATCATTATACAAGAATTCACCATTAAGTTAGATTATAGGTTGAGTGAGGTTGATTATGATATAATCATCAAATGAGCAAGACACATTTTACTTGAAAGGAATAGGTAGAAATAAAACTTCTATGTTATTAAATCCATGGTGAAACCATACAGCCTAGTTTACTAAAAAATTAACACGTGATCAAATTTTTGCATGTTGTACTACTATGAAACTATATATTTGATCGAATGCAAAACCTATGGGCATGTTTGGTATAAATCCATAATTGGTAAGGAAAGAACTTTTATTGTACATAAAAAACTAAAATACTTTTCAATCACTCCTAGATTGCAACATTTATTCATGTCCCCAAATATTATTGAGCATAATGATGTGGTATCATTCATGTTATACGGTGGTTGGAATGAGGTATGGTACACTCTTTTGATGATGAAACTTAGAAGCGAGTTTAAAAGGGCACATCCATGGTTTTCAAAAGAACTATATAATGTACGTGTTGGGTTATGTACAGATGATTTTAATTTATTTTGGTCATTTATTGCACTCATTCTTATTGGTCGGTGATACTCACAATTTATAATTTGTCATTGGATATCTATTAACTCTTATAATATTTAATCTTATTACATCTTTCTCTTTAACTGTTAATAGTTGTAATCATGTACTAAGTTTATCAAATGAGAGAATAAGCTAGTTGTAGTTTGAAATTATTATGTTTGGGTCCTAAAAAAAAAGTCAAGTGCTATAATGAGTATTTTATCGATGAATATTTTTTTTACATTGAAGAGTATGGGTAGGGTAGAAAGATCTATAGTAGTGGAGTTTGAGTTAAGTGATCAAAGTCTAATGAGTTTGAAATTGATTATTATAGGAACTTAGAAAAAATGATTGAATTGCAATATCATAACGAGAATAATAAAGTCTTGTTATTCATATTCTATTTTTATAATAGAGGAATCATAATAGATTCTTATTTTGGTTTGGTCAAAATTAATACAAAGGCTAGACTTCACAACATCGACGATGTCCTCATTTACTTTAAGTAATACTAACAAATTTATTATACATATATTATTTTTTTTTAGAAATGATCATTCTAAAGTTGATTGGTTATCAATAGTGAAAGCCAAACCAAATCTAGAGATCATGTCCAAGTTATTCAAGGATGATGAAGTAACCGCGAGAGAAGATGTATTTAACAATGTTTTTTAAATGAATAATAAAATTATGTTTTTTTTATTTTAAAAATAGCAAATACAATACTAATGAAATTATTGACGGATCTTTAAACATTGATAAACAAAGTCCTTTAAAGAGTTTCAAAGAGTTGGAAAAAAAATCATAAGACTTGCCATCATAGATGTAATTCTTTGATGATTTAGTTTTGTTGATAATGTGCATATGATCACTGATGGACTTAACAATGATTTATTTTGTTAGTAATATGTTATAATCAATGATGGATTTACCAAATAAATTAATGCCAAAATTGATTTTTGTTTGAAGCGCTATTACTTATAGAATAACAAACATAATATAAATCACAAAAAATATGTTTTTTGATGATATTTTTTTATCCAAAATTTTATTAGTAAAGTTTTTTTTTGATTGAATAAGTGTTTAAACATCAATGAAATATTTTATCTGTGACATCCAATGTTTCGGTAGTGATCATCGGCTAATTAGTGATTGTTTAAAAAAATTAATTTCTATTTTTTTCTTCTTGTCTTGATTATTCTTAATTTTTTTTTGTAATCACACCTTAGAAAATTATTTGAATATCTTTACAACAAATGATATTGTTTTCAAAGCATCAATTTGGTTGTTCATTTCAAAAATTATCTCTTCTCCTTGTTATTATAGGTTTTGTTTGTCAAAAAATCATTTCAACCTAAAAATTTAAACTCTTAAAGGAGATTCCAAGATATTATTTATATTATTTTTTAACACATCTCCTCAAGTAAAAGACTTTTAAGCTTGAAATTTGCACGAATTTATAGTATTTTATACTTAATTTTTATCCAATAAAATAAATAAGGATTGTGACATAATAATATTGTTTACATAAACATGATATAGACATCTGCATTATAATTCATTGATTAAAGGAATTTCTTATTTAAAAGATGAATATTGAATTATTAATTAAAAGAAATCTTGGATTATTAATTAAATATCAACAAGAGAAAGTCAATTTGTGGATTATACCACAAAAATGGACGGAGTCCCAGTGCATCGTTAAGATGACGGGTCCCATTTTTCGTACCCTCAACAAATGTATTCGATGGTGACAGTGTAACATTTGATAATTTTATAGGCTATAGATGGCGTCCTAATAATAATAAAGAAAAAAGGGGTGTTAAAAAATGGTGGCTTGTGAGATAATCGGGATTGTCAANCTATGAACCTGTCTCTTATACACATCTGGGTGGGGGTGGGGAGTGGGGTTAATTATTAATTAATGAGCTAATTTACACCATTAATTGTTGTCAAATGGCATGCTTCATGATCGATGTGCGTTTTGGTTTTTGGCTGAGTTGTTGTTGAGCACAGCACATTGGAATCCCCTAAACCCAGAATTTCTCGATGGCATTTTCTTTGCCGAAATCAACAGCCAAAATATATTATGAAAATACACACACCACCACCACCATCCTACGAAAAAGATAGGTGAATAAACTAAAACAAGAGCTAGCTAGCCCATCTTCAATGCTTAATTTTGGTCCCCTTGTGCTATAGAATCACACATCCCTTTCATGTGGGTCATATTCCTCCACTACCTTCTCATCCTCTACCACCATATTTCATCTCACAACAATGAATAATATACTGAAATTATACGAGTGTATTTATTATAATAGCAAGCTCGGATTCATCGTCACGTACACTCTACGCACAAGGCCAACCAAATGCCGACGATGAGGACAATGACACTTGAGCCAATGACTTTTTTTTTCATGAGAAAAAAAATCTGGGGTTTTTCTGAGGACAGAAAAAGAGAAACCAGCCCTAATAAGTATCTAGGGGTCCATGCAATGTGTTGCGCCTTAGGGTTTGAGGGTTGATGTAAAAGAAGAGATGGAAATGTGTGTCATGTAAGTTGACCACTTTGGTGATATAAACCGTATAATATTATTCCATATTTTCAGTCGAGGTGGGGTTTGCCAAAGTAATGGACTGTACAAAGCATAGAATATGGATCCCAATCAGGAGAAGGCAGGCATGGGACCATGATGGGAGCCCTAACTTTCTTACCTTGTGAAAGGGGTCACTCATGTACCTGTCCATCATCTTAGAATTGATTTTGTTGCTTCCCTTTTCTACTTTTCCTTTTCTTCGCTCTTAAAACTACATTTTCTCTGTGTACCTGAGGGTCCACACACACATAGCACAAGCCATCGAGGAGGGCAAGGTCAAATCAGAATTAGATGGCTCGAAAGTAGCATTTCTTAACAACCGTGCATCACGACTATCCCAATCCAACAAAACGACGCTGTGAAAACTGTTGAAAAATAAAAGAACTTTTAGGGTTTCATCATGTCGACATGGTGCTGCTTAATAAGACTGTTATAATGCTAAGTGCACCCTTATTTTGTCGAGACCGATGGGGAGACCTTGCTTAAAATAAAGACCGAGAGGAGCCATTTTTTTTGGAGTTCACAACACACAAACCTAGAATGACTGGAAAGCTAGCTAGGGTTTTGCTAATGCATCTTAATTTACTCCAATTAATCATGCACATTCTCATTATGGCTACGAGGTTAAAGGGTAACGGGAGATGCTCTGATCATTTTCTTTTGAAAAAGGCATGGTGGGGTCAAGATAAGAATCCACAACACCCCAAAAGAAAGAGGGCATAAACCATTATTCACCTAGAAATCATATCTTACACAATGAATGAACGAGTGAATATTTTTTTCCTTTGTGGGAATTTCAATGACCTGCCATGAGTCTACTTTACGTGGATGGATTTGGTGTGATAGGTGGTGGAGTGAGGCAAAAGATAAAGACATTATTTATTGCAATTTTGAATCCAGAAAACACCACTACTACATGGACGAAACATTGAAAAGAGAAATTAAAGGAACATGTACTCATATATACTCCATAAAGTAAAGGAGCAAGCGAGGAAACTGCTGCAACTATATTTTTTAATTATTTTTTCTGGCTAGGTTTGACAGATTTGCTGTGGAAGTGTAAACATCAGCTTCTCCCACTAGCACAAAATATCCATGTGCTATGACCATCAAGTCTCCCTCATCCCATTAATGGGGCCTTGGAGATTGTGGTTGCATATCCAACTCCCCCATCTTTGGTAAAATCATTATGCTCTCTCTTCCCTTCTCTCATCTCAATAGTTCACTTTATCTAAAGTGCTGCAAATAGTTCCTTCTTGTCGACATTAAGCACCACCAATCAAAAGCTAACCACTAAAATCTAATTTCATGTTAGCTTGCCTAAGGTAAGTGCGCAAGTATGATAACTAACATTGAATTTATTTTCCATGTGGTTGGATAGGAGTGAAGAGACATTGGATTGGACTAAGTATAGACTCAAGATAATAAAAAAAGTGATTCTCAATGATATACGCTATGAACAAAGAGAGATGGCCGATGGCTTTTGATATGTTTTGAATATTTTCTCATATTTCTCCATCCCAATCTCTCAAAGCTTCGCATTCTCATAGTTGATAATGAAATGATCTTCATTTGTTGCTGAATTGAAGGTGACATTACAAAGAATCAGCCAACACGCTGGACCGAATAAATGTATGAATTTTTTGGTAATATTACCGGTATCGGGAGTCCATGATCATACCGTGCCATCGCCAATTCATTGCACAAATCCGAGGGAATACATTGGGCCTACCAACTATGAACCATTAAAACTTGTCGTCTACAAAAATCCGATCCCATGCCCATGATCATGGTCCTAAATTAGTCTGTGGATTAATTTATTCTATAGACCACAGGGCATATATATCTCAAGTACTATTATTCTAGTTTTTCGAAGTGCGCCGAACTAGTCCCAAAATGGACCGACCTCAACTGAAGGTGATCTAAACATACACTCCCACATACAAAATTGACTAAGTAGTTCTGAAGCACTCTTAGTGTCATGTCTAATCTGTCCACAACTCAAGAAATTAATGGAGGATCAAAGCAAATATCAAAGCAAATAAAAAAGATTACATCAAAATGTAATATCATCATGAAACAAGAAGGGATTAATCAATCATATTTTACGGCTCATATTAGTTTGGAATTGTTAATGCTTCCACTTTGGTGGCTTTATTTTGATGATAGGGCTATGAGATTTGGATGCTTTATGATCCATTGTAGTAGCAAGTGCCAAATGTTTTCAATTGACACAGCAAGGACAAAGCTAAATGAAAGAGATTAGTTAGATGTCATTTCAATCTGTTGTGCACGATCATATTGTAAGAATATCGAGTATTCATTCTCTGTATAATGTGTTGATATTGTACGAATGTTACTCTAGCCCAAATGATCATTAGATCTTGACTCTCTTTTTCTCCATTTCTTTTTTCTCGCATTTAATCTTTAAGTTTTGTGATTGGCTAATCATCGAAGGACACTCATCCTATCTTCTTAACAACGTTTGGCAGTCGAATTGATCACCCTCTTTCAACATAAAATGAAGAAAGAAGAAAAAAAATCCATTGTAAGAGAAAAATATTAATTGATAAATTTCTTTTTAGTGAAATAGATTTTAATTTCAATGATTTTGATTTATTTTTCTTATTATGTAAAGGAGGACCTCTATCCTTTTATGTTATAAAAGGCCCAGTAGGCATATAATGAATACAGAAACATTGATGCCACTATTTTCCATTGAAATCATATTTTTCCCTTTTGCTCTAGCATCACATTTTGATGCTGAAACCAAACTTTCCAACAAAAGGAGAAGAAAATCCTGCTATATATTCTCTTATGCCTGGTAAATTCTTTGCAGCAATATATTGCAATTTCATATATGAGCACTAGCTAGTTTATTTAGCTAATAGAATTAGTTAGTTGCTTGTGAGCTGCGTGAAGAATTTTACCATATTAATATCTTTGATCCATGCCGTGTTTATTGGTTTATTTAGCTAATAAAATTACCATATGTTGCATCAAGTAAATTGGACCTTGGAACTTGCTTGTACAACACAAGGAAGGATCATGAGAAGCAGCGTAGGATTACTGCCCAATCTATAATTTAAGATCTGATTAAGGAGTCTTCCAATAATAATAATAATAAAAGTAAAAACCTAACGCTATCTACTATCTAGTGATCTCAAATACGAGTTCTTTTATTGTTTTTTAAGTGTTTAAAAGCCTTTCTTCACGGAAAATTATCAGAGTAGAAACTAAGAACCAGCAAAACAGGCCACTTGATACAAACATGATAGGTCTGAATAAAATCATTGGGCTGATTAAGGGTTCCACCACGAACCAGTGATAAATCTTCCCCGCCAATCAACCAAAGGGTTTCCTTTTTTTTAATCAACTAGTATAATGACTTTCTGCGGTTTACAATGCAATGATATGGACACTAAACCATTTATCAGGGAAGAAAACAAGCCAAAAGTTGTTGTTGATGATGATGATAGAGATGATTCAGATCGCACAGGCAGCTGGGGCTGACCCCAGCAGAGTCCATTACATGCACCTCAGATAGATATGATCCTTTTATAGACGCAATTCTCATGTGCGGATTTATTTGAATAGTAGTAGTTTTGTTCTATTCGCTGGAGCTGGTTGCCTGGTTATAGAGGGATCGTTTGTTTTTTTGGGGGTTGGTCCGGTCTGTCGCTCTTTTCTTGTGCCAAATTTTCCCTAGAGAGTTTGCCTTATGAGGGTTGCTAGCTGATCATTCAAAATCTTACTAGTGTGGAGGAGATTTGGAAAATATTTGTTCGGTTTATTATTTGCATGTGAAGAAGAGGTTTTTTTAACTACTATTCCGTTGTATGTACATCAATTAATGTTAATCAGGTATCAGTTAGTCTAGTAAATACTATGATGCTGTCCGAAGAGATTTTAGTTACTATCAGAGAAAGGTAGCATGAGCCACCATCATGGAGCACAAGCTTAGGACCAAAGATGGCGAAAAGAAGAGATTGCGTACCAAATTTGGACTTTGTTGAAAGGGTAAGCGGAAGAATGGGCTTGGGAATGGGGACCGTTGGGATGGGGAGAAGGTTCTAGTCTTAGGCCCAAGAAAGGGCAAGCTAGAAGGATTGTTCAGGAAAGACATGCAAACTATTGGAGCAAGGTCTGTAGAAGATTTTGACCTGGGAAAAGCATGTATCTCGAGCATTTAGAGAGAGGACTGTTGTTTGAGTGATTAAACATGACACTTCATGATGGGTGTAGATCATAGAAGATAGTCAAGCAACAAAAAATCGAAGGTCATGGGTGCATTTCTTGAATCTGAATTCATATGTTTTAACTTGCATTAACCATCTGCTGAAGATGAATGTTTTGGACATTTTAGACACAGTTCACGCATGCATAATCATGATCTACTATAATACTGATTCATCATCCTCACAATAGGTAGCAGAACTTGAAATGAGAAGAATACGCTTGGCATGCAAACCTACCAGAACATACAATGAGATGGAATATTTCCACAGAAGCAATCACAATCAAATAGATGTTCGGGCTAGACCCCAGAACTAACAAATAGCTCATATTTACTCCTCCAGTCGCCAAGCCAAATGGACTTGTGAGCATGACAATAACATAATGGCAAAGAATCTAACCCCCAGGGTCTGCATCACTATCATTTTCAATAGGTAACAGAAGCAAGAGCCTGAAAATACAAGTTTAACTATCCAGCTTTTCGAAAGATAAGGCACGAATTGCATTACCGCTTCAGATGTCAAATACTCTCCCAGTATAGATGCCATCATCATCAGTAGAAGAGACAACCATCACCACAAATTTTCCGTTTTCTTGAATCATTTTATCATGACAACAACAGCCACTGTTCCAGAGGCACAGGTAGATCTTATTGAAGGAGGAAAAGGAGTTATTTTTGTTCCTTGTCGTTATCCAAATGTGTTCGTAGGTTGCTATTCCTCTTGTTCTATAGTAATATTGCCTTCTTTCTCTCGTTGTCGTACTAATAAAGAACAAAAACAGCTCCATCTCCTCCTTATATAACAAAAATAGGTACATCATCAATTGCGTGTAATGGAAGAGCAAGACATCTAAGGTAAGTTGCAGCAATAGAATGAAAGTGTAGTGCCAGAATATCTAAAATAAGCAAGAGAGCTAATGGCTGAGCTCTCAATGGTTAAGTGGTAAGGACTTAAATACAAGAAAGGATATCCCTAATTCGATTCCTATCACTTGCATTTTCCAACCCACGTGTAAATATATAATTGACTGAAGATGTCGACAAGCTCTTCCTGTGATTTGGCTATTAAGAGGGGCTATCCACCCGTAAATCTCGTAGGGGAGTGTGTGTGTGTGTGTAGCTACGAAGATCATTTGCTCAAATGTTGCAAGTTTATCCAGGAAGGCTACTGAGATCATTTGCTCAAATGTAACAACCCTGTAGCCTCTGCCCCTTAAAATTAAGGCTCTTTCGAAAACAAGCACATAAGCTCGTCAACGCAAACAAATTCTAATTGCGTGGTTGATATTCTTTCAACAGTTTAAGCATTCCAGGAGATAGTCTAAAATAAAAGGCATAAACCTGTCAGATCTCAAATTCTATCGCACAAGAACCGGCATTTGAATTTTATTCTAGAAATACACAAATCACAATTTCAGGTAAATAATTGTGAAGATGGCATCACAGTACATGAATCAATCGGTGCACGGCCACTCAGAGCTACAAACTTATCATGAAACGAAAGTAAAGGGCATTTTTCGATCAAATTAGAACCATTATAACAATCCTTAAGGAACACAGTACTCCTAGCACCTTTATTAGTGATGTAAAATATACCATGATGCTTTATCAGACAAAGCAGTAATCTAGATGGCAACATATACTCAGAATGAAAAGCATCCAGTTGAACAGATGTCATCCTCTTCTCCACAGTCAAACTAAGGAGCTCATGAAGCACTGCGGCCACACGCTTTCGCGCTTTAGGATCAGCAATTTCAAATCTCCTTGCATTCAAATATGGAGAAGGGAATTCCATTCTTTGCCACTTCTCAAGTTCCTCAAGATAACTCATGTTTGGCCTAAAACCAGCAGCAAAACACATTTTAAAAGCAAAAGGACCGAAAAAGTTACCATCTTTTGATATTCTAGCATTCCTTTTCAACGGATTGATAGAAGGAACACCTTCAACTCTCAATCTTTCCTCGCGAGAAGTAACTGCCAAAGCAGAATCCCAATTTTCCAAAAGAAGATAAGCTTTCCCATTAACATCTTTCACTGAAAAAAAATCTGGGTACTTTGGAATCAACGAGATCTTGAAATCTTGAGGCAAACCCAATTCATTTTGAATGAATTCAATCTTTTCTAATGGCACCCTACAATCAACTGACAACATCAACAACTTCCTCAAGTTCTTAACCAAAATGGGCTCCATTAGCTCTCTTGCTTCAGCCTCTTCTCTTGCAATCTTTTCAGCCTTCGCAGTGAAAGCAACAAAAGGAGGTGTCCTAGTATTACTACCACCACCAACACGAAAAATTGAAGGATACTTTTCAATGACAGACATAAAGTTCCATTTTTGAACAAACCCAACTTCCTTTTCGAGGTCTCTGAGAAGGAGAGACTGATTTTTTTGTGATTGGAGAATTGACTTGAGCTGTAGTATTAAAGATGGCTTCTTCTGTAAGTCCATGGCTCTGTCAAGGTCTTGGACTCTATGGTATATTTTCTTCTTAGGTCTTCTTCCTCCACTTGATTTTTGCCTCGATGAAATCCATATTGAGCCTGGTTTTTGAGATGGGGTTGGAGGTAACAGTGCATAAGAGTTTGTTCTGTGACAAAGACAGGATTTTAAAGATTTGTGTAAGCCATTAAAAAAGGAACTTCTACGCATTTTGGATGTCTCTTTGGGGGGAAAAATCAAACAGTTGGAGTGCTGCTGCTGTGTAAGGGCGCTTTGTTGTGCTGGGAAGAGAAGTCCACAAATGGGCTTCGATCATTTGGTTTTTGTGGACTGACTGTGCATTTGGAGTTGGTCCTTATAACCTTCTGCAATGTCCAATAGATTCTCAGAGCAAAGTTTGGCAAACATGGGTTTTTTTGTTTTCTAAGTCTTCAAGCTATTTTCTTTTAATCCTAGAAAAAAAAATGTTTGTATTAAAATTATTAAACCCTACCAAACTAATATCCAAGTCAATGTATCTGTATATGCATTTAGATTGACCGAGACAATAAAAATTTCATAGTTTCAACTTTTTACAAGCTAAAAGCAAATTGTTTTAATTTTTTTTAAATCAAATTGTAAGTTAATCACCAAGTTCAGGTAATTAAATCGGATTAATTTCAAATTGATTATTTTAGAAATCTAGGTTTGATCTGATTAATTGCATATAAAAAAATTAAAAGATATTTTGAAAACCTAAGTTCTAATATGAAAGCTTTTCACTTTTTTATCCTATTTAGCATAACCATATTTTAGCATTTTAACATTACGTATAAGAAAATAACTAATTTGTGTACTTGTAAGCTTTGATCGGACTAGAGCGACATAACTAATTGCCATGGGAATAGTAGTACATGGCTGTGATTAAAAAACCATGCTATTTGAATTTGCAAGCGATTTTTACTTTTTAGTAAAGATTGTCTTTGAAAAAGCGATTGAAAATATGTTTTTTTAAAATTTAATTTTTTAATTAAAATTAATTTTTTATCGTTTAGATGTATCTATTACAAAAATAATTTAAAAAATAAAAAATATTATTTTGATATATTTTTAAATTAAAAATACTTCAAAAACAATTATTGTTATACTCCCAAATACTCTTCGATGCGCTATCAATTCCTAATATAAAAAATAAACATGGTTAACTCCATTCAAGGTTTAGGTTTAAATTGCTGAGAAAATAAATTAAATTTATTTTTTTTGAAAAAAAATTTTTTTAAAATAATATCGTGTTGATTCAAAAAAAAAAAACTAAATTAATATTTCAATGTTTTGACACCTCAAGTCTTACAATTATGATCAAATTTATGGCAATATATCAATCATGAAAAATCATTGCACTTTGTTAACTAAAGTGGACTATAAGCATTTGAAATCAATTCGTGTCTAAAATCAAGATTTACAAGCAAGTGAAATAATAGTTTAGGGATAATCCAACCATTAAATCAAAACAAAAGATCCGAATAACCATGCACTGCGTCCATAAGAAAATCATGGAGGGATACCTTGGTTTTGCTCTTCAATCGCTTAAAAACTCCACTACCTACCCAGGCTACCTTGTGCTTCATGATTTGTGTAGCATTCTTGCAACATGCAATTAACTTAGAAAAGCACATATATCAAAATGGAGGAAAAAAACGAAAGCATCATGAAGTCCATTAACTTGGAAAAACTTTTTGAGTTTTTAAATAAATTGCTCTTCATTCGACTAGACAAGCAAGACAAGAAGTCCTGTCAAACCTATCTGCAACTCATGGGATTGCTTTGCCAACATTTATCATGCGTATTTACTCAATCTACTCAGTTCTAACTCAATAAACAAGCAAGGAGCTCAACTTAAATGAAAAAAGAAGAAGCACACAACTAACTACTAAGTATGCATGGTATACCGTATCAAATGGAGCGTACCATTCCATGACACTACGGCTAGACCTTGTATTACTGGAACTCTAAACTGTTGTGGACAAATGTTACTCTAAACTGTGTACGAAAAACAAAAAAGGTTCTTAGTGATATGTTACTGCAAGGTGGTTTTATCTAAATAAGAAACGGGAGTTTAGAGGATGTGTAAAACAAGTTGAGAGTAAATTTGTAGATGTGAACCGGCAGGCTATAAAATCTTCTTCTCTTGAGGCTTTGGTTCAGATAAGCTTGGATGTTCCACATATAACTGCACAGATAGAGGTTCACTACTCATGGATTTGATTGGTGTTATTAGTGGAGGTTGCTGCCACTGTTTTGTGTCTGTTGGTATCCATAAATCTGCCTCCTTGCTCATGCCAACATGAGGGAGGGAGCGAAAATAAGCAGTTATCTCCCACCTGCAATCTGGAAAAAGATAAAAGTTAATACTCGGCTCTAATCTCTGAAAGTTCTGAATAACTCACAAAAATTAAGCGAGACAGCAAACAGCATGAGCCGTTGCTTGGATGTAGTGGAACAAGCAACTCCAACCAATCAAGTGCAGATACTGCATGCCAAATTACTGCCACGTTGACCACTTACCTCGGGGAAGAACCTTGGTAAGACCTTCTGAGACAGAGAGTTTGACCAAGAATGATCTAAGAGAAAACTCCAAGTCTCCTTCTTCCACTTTTGAGCCATAAGACTGGTCCACTGCGAGCTTGAAAATGAATCTCTCCAGTGGGATGTTATCAGTGTTAAAGAAAATTACAGCTACTCTCTCCACCAGTCCCTATTTTGAAGCAGAATCCATATTTCAAAAGAAAAATTAAAACATAGACTAGATTGTCACACGCAAAAATTTGCTCGATTGTATCCAAAGGTCAGGGTAAAATCAGCTGAAAAGGGGATCAATTCACCATTGTAAATGGCTCAACAGTTAGGGCTGTATATAATTTGAACGTACTGCATCAACTACACACTCCAATTCAGACTGTCTAATAGAGGATAGAATCCACAACACCACATTATCTTTGCAACACAACACACTGGTACTCAAACAGCTAAGAGAGAATTTAATAAGAACACAATTGAATAAGTTCACCTGATAAAATTTGAATGTTTCAAAATATATTGTTTCCAACGAATTGATGTAACAAAACCAAGAAGTACTCTAAAGCAGGAACTTTGCAACCAATTCGGTAACACACTAACAATTGCAGGCACAGAGACAAAAATGATCAAATCCAAGCAGTTATTAACAAAACCATTCCACTGGCATTAGAAAGTAGTTGCAAAATAAAATCAATCAGCAAAAGGACTCTGTGTATGCTCCAACCACATTCACATGCCGGATTTCTACAAAATACCAGAAAAGATTTTTTCCCTACAACCAGTACTGCATTCAAAAAAGAAAAGAAAAAATCAGTAAAAAGTTCTCTTTTCATACATTCAAGCACATTGAAATGCACTAAAGCATAAGGGAGAAAGATCAATAACCAACCTTTTGGATAAAAGGAAGAAGCCCAGAAACAGCAGAGTGAATATAATCTCTAAGTTGTGGATGCCTAGCTCTCTGCACTACAACGTTCATATACCTCCTCCTCTCATATGCATCTTCACCAATCAAATCCAAAACTCAATGAACCAACATGCTAATTATTATAAAGAACAAAACTTTACCAAAAAAAAGTGTGTTCTTTAGTTTCAGTACCAGAAGGATAAACTCCTTTGAGGAAAACAACTGAAGTAATAGCCACTTCCAAGAACTCAACTAAAATTCTAGCTGTTTCATCAGAAAAAAATTATTCTAAATATATTATAGAGAGTGAATTCAAGAATCTATATGTCATATACAAAGAAAGAATTACAGCGAGGATGGCTAACCTGTAGGAGATTGATTATTCTTACTGTCCATTTATCTGCAGAAACCAAAGTTGAAAAATATTCAAAATCCACTAAGAAAATATAACTGTCTCAACAATCTAACAAGAAAAAACCCCAGAAAGATAGAATTTATAAGAAAACAGAAAATTGGAAGATTAACACTAATTTAATCCAAAACTTATCTATCGATGGCCTTACTTACAGTTTTAAACCATGATAAGATGACAAGTGAAATGAATTATGTTGATTAGAGGGAGGCTCAATTGCTGGTAGACAATGGCTCTCTTTCTGATCAGAGGGTAGGCTTAAGGCTTTCTCATGCATCCAAGAATTGCCAAGGAAGGATCCCCTTTGCCAAGAATTGCCTCTACGTTGGATCGACTGCCTCCCAATTTTTCAGGCCTCAGTGGCCTTTCGAGGCTAGATTCTTCGGGACCCTTGTGGGCTTCTAATTCTTGCCTCTAGCTAGCTCTATTGCAATAAAATTCCCTTTGTAAAAAGAAAAGCATGGAATTCTCCGGCATTTTGAAATTTTCCCTCTTTCTGTGAAGCATAGATTTCATTTCTTTTTTTAATCCATTTATTATTTTTTTCATTTAAAAAATATTTTTTTAATTCTACAACAGCAGATATTTTCAAACTAATTTATATGTTAATAGGTACTAAATCATTTTTTTTTAAATGTTTTAAGAAAAAATCAATCAGGTTAGACTTGTTAGGATTTGACTTTATTTTCTGAATGAAATATACCAAATTAATTATTATAAAACTTCGTCTAGGTTAGATTCCGGATGAACTCGATAAGCTTGCACAGATTTTATAACAACGAATTAAACTCTCTTTTTTTTTTAAAAAAAAAAGAATATTCAGGATGCTAGCTAACTAACCTTGAAGAATATTTTACTCAGAAAAAAATTGTTATGGACTGGATTGTACTTTGTTAAAAAAATCCAAAACTCAAAGCCTAAACCCAATGACAGAAAACAAAAGGTCAAAAAACAACAAACAACAGCAGTTGCAATCATATTCAACAGTAGAGAGAACAACAGTAACAAGTAAGAAACCCACAAGCAAAGAAAACCTCTCTACTTCTGCTAACTTATTGTCTTCATTTCAACAAAATTTCTGAACTTTCACTCTACTGTTTCTTCCAATGGATTCATTGGCAATTCTAAAACCCATCACTACAATCCGCCATTTCCCTTCAAAGTCCATAACTTTTCAGCCTTCCCTCCCTCTCTACTTGCGGTTCTCTCGCGTTTGTTTCAAAACCTCACATTTCGCTGCAGTTAAAAAGAAACATAAGGATATTCGCTGTGAATTTGATAGCAAAGTTAATGGCTCTCCTCTTTCTTCAGACATTGACGCTCGTTTCCTTGACAAGGTACTTTTCATGTTATTTTTGCAAATGGGTTTGGTTATTATTGCTTGCAGTCCTTTTTATTTGCTTAAATGGAATTAGAGTTGGGTTATTGTTTTGGGTTTATTTTTTTGTTAATATTTTAAGTAACCCTTTTGTTTTCTTGCAAAGATAGTTGGTTTATTTAATGGATTCTTGAGTTGTTTTAAAAGGGTTCTTTAGATTAGAACTTTGTAGTCCTTAAAAGGTTACTAGCTTTTGGCGCCAAAATTAGCATCTTATTTCGTAATTCTGACAATATGAACTTGTGATTTTGTTGTTTATTCTCAGTTCTTTTGGTTATAGTGGGTGGGGTGAGCTCAGCTTTGAGGCTTATTTTTTGGATGGTGTTAAACAGCACTACATGGTCAATGATGTAGAGAATTAATTTTGGAAGTATTGTATTTGTGTTTGGTGCAGCAAAAGGCATTGGAAGCAGCGATGAATGACATAAATAACTCGTTTGGAAAGGGGAGTGTTACAAGATTGGGGAGTGCTGGTGGAGCATTGGTGTAAGTGTTCTCATCCTACCATAACGTTCCATTTGTTTTATTTCTGTGTTTTTGGATTTTTTCCTCCCTGTAGAAATATTCCCCTTCATTTTGTGGAGGGTCAGATTTGTGGAAGCGTGAAAAATGAATGGAGGGTTCTATTAATGTTTGATTGCTTATTATGGGTTTAGCCAGATGCATCAGGCAATCCAACATGCTGTATTTGGGATATTGACTTGAAGGTAGACTTCACCTTATAACATATTTCTTGCAGCGAGACTTTTCCCAGTGGCTGTTTGACACTTGATTTTGCGTTAGGTGGTGGTCTCCCCAAAGGGAGAATTGTAGAGGTATCCACTTTTTGTTTGTTTTGTGTTTATCTTTGCTCTCTTTGCCAATGATTTGCTTCATGTTTCTTGACTTGAACACGCTTTAGCTTCAATGTGAGGCTAAAACTTGCCATGGTATGCATGAAGCAATCACTTGATTGTTTGATAATTAATCTGGTGTGCCTGTTGATCTTAGTAATGAGAGCACAATATCGTTTATAGTATATTTTGATCTGACCCAAATGGACTGCCTAAATAACCTTTTGCTAAGGATCAGGGAAGTCTAATAATGCTGAAAATGGTTGGTAGGCCCTTGTAAATTAGAACTGCTCTATCATTTTCATAGTGAATAGGAGGGAGAGGGAGAGAGAGAGAGAGTTGAATATCAATTAATTTGGAAAGGGGAAATTCTAAATTCTAAATTTTAAATTGCTGTAGTTTTGTCCAGTGACGAACTATGTTTAATCTGAAAGAAATTCTCTAAACATATTTTTATTAAATTGTGTATGCTATTAGGCTGATAAATGTGTGGTATTTTTCTTGTGTAGATATTTGGTCCAGAAAGTAGTGGAAAGACCACCCTTGCACTCCATGCAATTGCAGAAGTGCAGGTTCTTTACTGCCTGTTGTTTTGTTCTTATTTTTAGTCTCTGTTAAATAGATTTGCAGGCACTTTATTACCTGTTCTCTTCATCCCTTTGTATCTCATGTCTGTACGGGAACTAAGATGCAGTTTTTCTGTGCTAAATATACAGAAGTTTGGAGGCCATGCTATGCTTGTTGATGCAGAGCACGCATTTGATCCAGCCTATTCAAAAGCATTGGGAGTGGATGTAGAAAATTTGATTGTCTGTCAACCTGATAATGGCGAGATGGCACTTGAAAGTAATATAGCTTCTCTTGGATATTTGGTTTTATAGAGAATTGACATGATGATCATAGCAGTAGGGCCAATGGACAATTTTGATTCTTATGAAATTTAAGCACCTATGCTCAGTGTATAAGGACTAACATCTTTGCATATCTCAGTTGCAGATCGTATGTGCAGGTCTGGTGCTGTAGATCTTATCTGTGTTGATTCTGTATCAGCTCTCACTCCAAGAGCGGAGATTGAAGTGTGTGGTTTTTTTTCTTTTCCATAGCTTTCAATTAAAATGATGAGCTTACCCATTTTTGATTCCTTGCTGTATTCTTAACATTCAGGGTGAGATTGGGATGCAGCAAATAGGTTTGCAAGCACGCCTTATGAGTCAGGCATTGCGTAAAATGTCAGGAAATGCTTCAAAAGCTGGTTGTACACTCATTTTCCTTAATCAAATAAGATATAAGGTACTAGGGATTGAATAGTATTACTATTGTCTTTGTCCATATGGCATTTTTACATCCTTCTATTCTCTGTATCAATGTATCTTATATTTGTCTCCCAGTGACTGATGAATTGTGGATTTTTTTTTAGATTGGTGTATATTATGGGAATCCAGAAGTGACAAGTGGAGGAATTGCTTTGAAATTTTTTGCCTCAGTTCGTCTTGAAATACGTTCCACTGGGAAGATAAAATCAGTAAGCTCAGCCAATTTAAGCCTGTAAAGAAATAAAGAAGGATGATTTATTGAATTTCTATAATTCTATATGAACACTTGAACACCTGATGAGTAGAAATTCACATTATTTTAGGTTAAAGGAGATGAAGATGTAGGAGTTCGTGTTCGTGTAAGAGTGCAGAAGAGTAAGGTACGTATTGCTGGTTGCAAGATATGTTTAAAGACTGGCATCATTATCTGCAGATTAGAATTGGTTTATAGATGAATATGAAGGTTATGCCCATGCAAGCATGTACATGACTGTTGGATAACTAGTTTACCTTGAGCTGTACCTTGTCACTGGGAAGACTTCACAATATGAAATCATTATTTGCCACTGAAATCATTATTTGCCAAGAAATGTCATGCTACAGTAAATCAATTACACTTCCCCACCTCTGATTTCTCGCCATACCTTTTGATCATCCATCATCAGTATATTTCCACAGAACTTTTATTCTGATTAGCTGTTTTGACAGGTCTCAAGACCGTACAAGCAAGCCGAGTTTGAAATTATATTTGGAGAGGGAGTGAGTCAACTGGTTGGTATTGCAATATAATGATTGTCATTTCCACCAATATTGCAAGCTGTTTTATCTATTCTGACTCTTATTTAACTGTCAGGGTTGCATTTTGGATTGTGCTGAAATGATGGATGTTGTGGTAAAGAAAGGTTCTTGGTATAGTTATGGGGATCATAGGTTGGCCTCTGAACTTCTTTTTTCGGTTCTTGGTGTTGATTTCAGTTCAGTACTGTTGGTTTATTTATCAATTTATTTATTCGGAACTTTAATACCACCGCTCATCATTTTGTGTTTATGTTTTCAAAAAGGTTGGGACAAGGAAGAGACAAAGCATTACAGTACTTGAGAGACAATCCTCATCTTCAGGAAGAAATAGAGAAGGTTTGGTTGTTTATGCATTTTGAACGGCTTAAATCCATTAATATGGTGTGAAGCTGCTTTAAGTGAAGCAGCAGGATTTTTTTTGTGTATCTGTCATTTTCAATCACGTGAGAGAAAAAAATGGAACAAAGCCTCTTTATAAGTACTTGGAGCTCTATATACCATCTTTCATACTCTCTACAGCGCGCCATTATTGGGAGGATTATGGTAATTTTTTTCCTTTTTTTTTTTCCCGTTTGCAGATAGTTCGATCCACTATGACTGATGGAACTGTAAATATGGGCACTCCACAAGCGAGGAACATGCCATTGCCTCTTCAAGATGAAAATGTTTACGATGATATTTGATGCGGATGTAATAGAATTTCTTGACTGGTTATAAAATTTTGTCTGGTCTCATTGCACTGAGGTTGGGAGGCCAGTTGAAGGCACAACAGAACATACATTCTTTCTTGCCAGGTCAAGCCTAGGCTGAGTGGTGGTGCATCCACAAATATGTTGGTCCATTTAGTTCAAAGGGTTAAACTGGCTGACATCGGTTTTCATTTATCTGTACCATAATCTCATAGAAACTGAAATGGCATGGTGTTGTCTTGCACTTGGTTGCAGACGCATCATCCATGCAAATGTTGGTGCTGGAGGGGGGAGAAAGGGTTGGAGGTTTTTCTTACAAGTTCTGAGAAATTAATGTTGACAGCTATTACTCGCAAATGGTGTTTGCCAGGTTGATCTATTTACTCAACAACCTCTTTATGCCAAATGAAAATTAGAGGAACACATTGCAAAATGTTTTTGATTAAGGTGGTATTTGATGATGTGACAGCTGTTATTTTTTAAATTGTTTTTTATATTAAAAAATATTTTTTTATTATTTTTTAAAAATTTATATTAATATGTTAAAACAATTTAAAAATAAAAAAATTAATTTGAATAAAAATATTAGTATTGATGAATTGTAGGGGAACTGATTAGATAAATTGGAGCCGCATAATAATATTAATATTGTTATTTGTTTTTGATTAATATAGATGTTTGGCTAGTTTATTTATGTTTGTTTGTTTGTGTATTATGATTAATTTTATAAATTTTAAAAATAATAATTTTATAATTTTATAATGATTAATCAAAGACTAAAACGTGAAACTACAACGAGATTAAACTTTTTAATTTTAAGTCTGATCATTACTTATTACTTAGATGATTTTATTATTATTATTATTATTATTACCGTCGCCGCTGCTAGAAACAGTTCTTAGGAACTTGGGATAGGCAAATCAGAGCAGCAGAACTCTACTGTGCCAAAGCAATTGTACTGTAAACAAGATGTAAACAAGAAGGGCTCCCCCAGCAAGAAGGCCAGCTAGGGTAACAGCCCAGATTAGCAAGCCAGTAGTACCTGCAAGTATCACATTATTCAATCAAATAAACTGAGCTCTTAACTGGGAATTATATTATGAGATAGTTCTCTTCAAAATAAATGTTCTTTTGCATCATGAAATTGTCACAAAAAAGAAAAAACAGTAATTTGAGTTGCTTACCCCCAACATAAACATCACCACTTGGAGATCAATCATTAGTGTTGTAAATAGGACTGTACATCAAACATCACAGAAGAAATTAGGAAACTCAGGTCATATAATTTATGCCCATTTTCAAATAATTTGTCTTCAGAATTTGTTTTTAAATAATAATCTGGGAATTGATCAGAAATTGAAAGCCTACCTGTATCCATCAACATTAGCACCATATTTGTCGACAAATTGGTACGCTCCCTTTCCCTGAATCAACCCTAAAATTTGTATTACTAATAAACTAATCTCTGTTGGTACCAAATTATCCATAAACAAAGGTATAATAATCCCTTTTAAAAGCAGTTCCATGAATTAAAATTCATGATAATTCCATGCAATAATGCCTCTAGTTAGATTAACTTTTAAATTTAATGAATATTGTCAAATTATTTACACATAATCTTTTTTTTAAAAAAAAAACTTACTTTACCAAATATATTTATATATAGTATAAATATTTTATATATAAGTTTGACAATATATATATATATATATTAGTAAATATTACTTCCGTGATGAATATGTAAAATCTGATAGATATAAATAATAAATATAGTAAAAATATAGTTTTGATATCTATTGTAATCTATTATAATTCAAGAGACAAAACAATTTCTAAAGAGAAAACAGTAACAGGAGGCCAAATTAACTTACCCTAGTAATATCGAGTATCATGCATTAACGTTTATTTCAAGCATTTTAACTTGAAAGAACATTAAATTACCTTGCCCTTCCTCCCAAGGCATCAACCCCTTCCCTCAAGTCCATGCCACCATTGATTCCTGTATAACAAATCCAAAACTCATCAACTCAACAAATAATACATTAATATTTTTTATTGAATAATATAGAAAGACTAGCAGCATGCATGTATTTCATTCTATAAATTAATAAAGATCCTATTTGTATATGTGGTGTATGCCTTTTCGTTGAATAAATTTGAAGAAAATATTTAGCGCTTGCTTATCTCAGAATAGAAAAAACAAAAATAATTATAACAGCAATATTTTTTATTAAAAAAACTAAAAACAAAACATAAAATAAATTTATTTCTATGATGGTTTTCGAGTGAATCTGTCTTTTTAAAATATGAAATATATAGACGTGTTTCTTCTATTTATATCATCTTCGTCTCTTTTTTCTCCAGACAAGAACTAAATGCCACAGCAAAAATGAAGAAAATTGTCGGTGAATCTAGAAAATTATATATGTATTTCTATGGACAAATATTTATCAATGAAGCAACAGACCATAAGGCTGATCAGTCTTGGTCTTCCTTGTACGACTAGCCTCAACTTTGAAAGATGATCTCCTTGCAAGAGTCGGGAGCCCTCTCACCGAAGAAGGTTTCTTGACTGTAAAAGGAGATGGTTTCAGGCTGATTGATGAAGCCATAACCGAGCTGGTTGCCATAATTAATTACTGGTGTTTTATTTTGCTTAATCTCCTTTCTGCCTGCTTCCTGTGATCTCCAACTTGCTGGTCTGTCTCCAATAAAATACTTACTGGATATTGGAAGTGATAGCATGATCAGTATCGTGCATGTTCCCACCTGGCATTGCTTACGTGGATGAAATCTGGATATGATATTGCTAACAATATCAAGATGGCCAGGTGCTGCAAACCAGGTGGTCTAGGAGTTCAAATCCTCTGCCCCACCTGATTACAGGACTGCTGGAGTAGGACCATTGGCTTGGAATGGACCAATATTCAGAGATTATCTACAACCTTCCATGTTACTGTACTTAAGAATATATTGTATGGTGTAGTATCCCAGAATGAGAATATACTCTTCGAATATTATAGCAGGACTGTCAGCTAAATCAAGGCATCATCACTGCCACCATCACAGCCACTATCACGACAGCAGCAGCAGCAGCAGCAGCTGCTGCTGCCGCCATCAGCACATCATCACTGCTATGCATTTCAATACAAGAGGTCCTAAAGTGGAACCTCGGGCTTGGTGGGGTGTGATCAAAGAATGAAACAATATGATCTCAAATAAACAAACAATAACAGGAAATAATAATAATAATAATAAGGGAAATTTATATGAAAATTTACTACTAGTTGTACTCCATTGAAATTGAAATCCAAGGGAGCACAAAATTACACTTAGGGATTCACAAGGGGGGAGATTTTTTTGTTTCTGGACAATGAATTGGACAGGCTATATGATACATTGCTATAATTTAGAAAAGCACTAGTCTACTGTGCCAAAGCACTTGTGCTGTAAACAAGAAGTACACCTTCAGCAAGTATGCCAGCTAGGGTAACAGCCCAGATTAGCAAGCCAGTCTTACCTGCAAATATTATTACATTATTCATTTCATTAACAATTACATTGAACTCAGAGACAGGGAAATCAATATCTAATACAGAAATTGATGTTCTTGCAGCATGGATATATAGTTCTGAAAATGCACAGAGTAACTTACCCCCAGCATAGACATCGCCACTTGGGGACCATTCATCAGTGTTGTAGATAGGGCTGTAGCCATCCACATTAGCACCATATTTGTCGACAAATTGGTACACGCCCTTCCCCTGCAGGATCAAGTTTAAAGATTATGATGTTAATCGCTCGTAAGCTTTCAGTAAAAACAATACAACGCGCAACTGCAGAGGATGCCTATAGAGATTTTCAAAAAATCATTTCATCAGTCCAAGTGATTCGGTAATGGCATATATCCTCCATGAATAGTCTACACCTGCTCACAGTCTAACTAAAAATTCTCCAATGTAACCTTAAAGGATATAGCTCAATTAATTAGAAAAATACTAATTCAAGTTTTATAAATTTAAAATCACTAAAAATTTATATAATTGTTAATTTTAAAACCTGTAAGATTAACTGAGGTACGTACAAGCTCATCTTAACATCTATATTAATAATAATAAAAAAAAAAAATTCTCCAACGCCTTTTTATTCCTAGATGTATTCCCTTCTGGTTTGCAAAAGTTTACATTATTTAGTACTAGAGTGAAGATATCAACAAATTCGTATATGTTATATGATTTCTTAGGCTGCTATTACATGCTGTGTTTGGTTAATATTCCATAAAGTAAAAAATATATATACATATATATATTAGAGATGAAAACGTATTTAGTTAAAAAATAAATACTGAGTCATAAAAATAAATATATCTCTAGATAATTTTGTATTATAGATTTCTATCATTCCAAAACAAGAAGGATATTTCAACTATTTTTATTTTTTTTTATTTGGAGACAACAACCAAACTTGATGCTGGAAAAGAGCAGACAAGAAGTTGGAATATATATTAAAGAGTAAATAAAGCAAGCCAGCATAACCTTGCAAGCAAATTAAAGCACTACACACTCACCGTGGGCTTCCTTCCAGATGCATCTACCCCATCCCTGAGGTTCATGCCACCACCAGTTCCTGTATAACAAAAATGAAACTCTAACTTCTTCACAAAATCTCTTCTCCTTCTAAAATCAACAGGAAAATAACTTGGCTTCTTGGATTGTTCAACATGTAACATGAGCAGTTTAAATGCTACAATAAGCAGCAGTCTAGACAAGATCCAACTCTATTATAGTCTAAAGAAATGAAGAAAATAATTAAGGAAATCAAAATCAAGAGAATAAAAGATCCATGGAGAGAAAATATTAATTAATTACTACATTTTTGTAAATTATATTAGTGTGGGATGAGAGGGAGAGGAGAAGGAAAGGGACTCGTACTTGTCTGTGAACAGGATAAGGAACAAGGAAACAAAATTATTGAGATCAAATTGCTATCATACCATTATTTTAAATTACTCTACTATTAATCATTGATTAATTAATTTGTACATTCTGTTCATGCACTTGTCACAAACTTTTTTTCCAGAATTGGAGAGGAAGATCAGTTGGAGCCCTTCTGAGAAACTTTCCATTTATACTAGCTAACTATCTCTCCCTGGTCAGCTTCGACTATGGGGGACCCAAATCAGAGAAAATGCATTAAAATCTTGCGTGTTCAACATCTACATTTATGTTTGTGCATGCAAGCCCATCACATGAAAACGGTATGACTGTAAGAGTAAAATGCATTTATGAAGATGGAGAAACAGACCATAAGGCGTATCAGTCTTGATCTTCTTGCCACCGCTGGCTACAATCTTGAAAGACCTCCTTGAAAGTGTTGGGAGGCCTCTTACTGAAGATTTTTCAACTGTGAAAGGAGATGGTTTCAGGCTCAATGAAGCCATTACTGAGGCTGCCATTGCTGACTTAGCTTCTGCTTCTCTCTCTCTCTTTTTTCACAATCTCTCGTTTTTTCTTCTTAACTGTGTGGTCTGGCTACTAACCCTAGATAATAATAATGGTTGGTGATTTCATGTTTCCACGTGGAATGAGCTGTGTGGCTGAGTTCTAGATATGGTATGGAGACATTATCAGGAAGGCAAGAAGCCTTTAAACAGGTGGTTTCGAAGCATGCAGGTCCTCAGTACCTCATCTTCTTACAGGAGACGTGGAGCATATATGCCCATGCATAGCCCTCAGAATGGATTCTTTAGATCAGATCAAACAAAATGTATAGATAAATAATAAATAATAGAATTATATATATATATATTAGAATTTTAATATAATAAGTTAAGTTTTTTTTTTTAATTATTGTTCCTCCCTCTTTTCCTTTTATAAAATTTTTCTTCAAATCCTATACTATTAATTAGTTTAGTAAATAATTTTTTATGCTTTATGCTTAATATTTTAGGTGAGTTTCATTTATTTTTTTCTATTTATTGCATTATCAAATTTTAGTTTTATTCATTAATAATTAGTTATTAAAAATGTTAGACTTTATGATAATTTATAGATTTATTAAATTAATATGTATATGAATAAATATTATATGCATATGAATATAAATTGAAATGAATTTTGATGAATTAATATATATTTTGTAATGAATTTCACATTAAAAATGATGGTAAACAACTTACTAGTGATTAAAAATAAAGGAGCGAACAACTCAAAAAATGAGAGGCACAATAAAAAAATTAAAAAAAAATATTAATATTAATATTTAACCCACTTGTATAAAACAACAAGTCAATAAATAATTGTTGTCAATAATTTTACTAATACATGGAAGATTATGAAATAAATAAATGAAAGTTTAATTATATATATGTAGAAAGAATATATTTAATAAAATTAAGAATAAAGTTATTATGAAATAGTTTTAAAATATAAAAACTCAATAGAATAATTATAATGTAAGTTTTTTATTTTAAAAATATTCTTAAATTAATTTTACTTGACATGAGTTAGTATATGCATTTCAAATTAAGTTTTCTATATATAACACATGCTTATATAATATTAATATTAAGTATTTGTTAATAATTTATCCCCTCATTTAAAATTTTCTAACTCCTCCACCACCGAGTAATATAAATATTCTCAACTATTAACATTCAATTATACATCTGTCTCTTATACACATCTAGATGTGTATAAGAGACAGCTNAATTAAGAATGCTAAAGAGACAAAGATATTTCTAAAAAAAAATGATATTTTAATTATTAATTTAATTGGATTTAATAAACTTAATTAATTTAAATAATATGAATAAAAATATAAAAACAATAAAAAAATTAAAAATGTAAAAAAAAAATATAATGCCCGTTGAAAACAAAGTGAATAATATCTTGAAGTTCAATTATTAAAAAAAAAACTTAATACATGTTAATAGATAAAAATAAAAAATTAATTAAAAACAAAAAAAATTCGAGTCAACTCAAGTTAACTCGCAACCTCATAACCCTAAACATGAGATTAAGATAACCTTATTAAAAAAACAAAAACAAAAACATAAAATTAATTTATAATGAATCAAATATTTAAGAAAAAAAATTAAAAAACTAAATTAAATCAACTTATATAATTTTTGAAATCTGTAACTCTTGTTATAAGTTTAGGATCAACCTCATTGAAGGCAAACCTTAAAAAGTAACTCATTAAAGTTCTAAATTAATAAAATATTAAGGGATGAAATTTTAAAAAATACAATAAACAAATTCATAATAAAAGAATTCATAATAAAAAAGAATATGGACTAAATTTGATATAAAAATAATATAAATTAAATATTAAGAAATAAAATTAAAAAAAAATTAATTAGAAAAAAGATCGAAAATAGTATATAAAAAAATAATTTGATATAACAAAATGCAATAAAAAGATCCAAGACAAAAGAATTCATGATAAAAAAAATGAGGACTAAATTTAATATAAAAATAATATGAAATTAAATATCGAGGGATAAAATTAAAAATAAAATAAAAAATATAAATAAAAAAATGAGAATTAAATTTGTTATAAAGATTAAAAGAAACTAAATAATAAATGGAAAAAAATCAAGAAAAAATCAATTAAAAAAAACAAAAATAAAAACAAAACAAATAGATACAAAAAAAATAAGAGTTAGTTTTGATTAAAAAATGATAAAATGAAACCTTTTATATTTTTGGCAATAACAAAAGAGAGGAAAGTGAGAGGAGAAGAAGCAAAAATTCACTGGAATTCAACTATCATTCTGCTACGCGCACACACGGCATTACCAGAAAAATGACGAGGCACTTTAAATTCCTCTCTGAAAGGTAGCGTGTGGCCATGGTACAACACCTCATTCAGCTTCTTCTTTTTTTTTAAAAAAAAATAATATTAATAATAATTGTTAAACCACCAAATCTTCCCCAGTAAAGCTCGACAATTTTTACTTTTAAAGCATTTACATTTATACTTTAAAAATATAAACTTACTGAACAACCTTTATAAGTTTTTTAACAACTTTTTTTATTAATATAGATATTTAAATTAATTTATGTATATCCCGACTAAACTTGTAAACCGGGTTATATAAATCTTTATTACGGCGGCAACCTTCTAACCTTCTAACAATTTTGTTTGTAAGGGTAATAAAGATCATACACCATTCAAATGAAAATATATAAATAACTAACTGCCCCTAATTAACAGCCTTTTGGATGTTAATATCTCACTGTTGAATTGTGATTTTGTGTTTCGTTTCATATATTTCCTTTTGCTTTTATTTTTCTCGCTGTGTCTGTATTGCTTATTGTTGTAAAATGATATGCATGGCTGAGGAGGAAAGAGGGGAAAGAGAGAGCTTGGAGTCATCTATATGTGTTATGGACTCGTAAAGCTGTTAACTCAGCACCATTTGTTTTCTTGGGTTTCAAGAGCGTGCATTATAGTGGGATTGAACTGTAGTTGAGTATTTTACATGACCATGAAATGATCAGAAAACTACCAGAAAAGCGAAAAAAAAGAAAAGAAAAGAAGGAAGCAAAAGCAAAAAAGGAACAGGACAGAACTTATAAGCAACTAAGCATTTCCGTAAGCTTTGAAGCAGCAGCCAGGCCACTAAGAATCGCACCTTCGACATTTGGACTCACACAAAAATCTCCACAGATGGCCAATCTCTTCTTCCTATCCCAAAGACATCTCTGCTCCCTCGCTATGCTCGCGGTTGGGAAAGCACTTCCCCTGGAAACATACCAATCGATGGAAACAATGAAGTGAACAGTATAGAGCGGTAAGATTGAATGAAAATAGTTGCCAGAAGGAATAGTTAAAAAAGAGAGAACACAGACATGCATGTCTTACACTTGTGCTAATGTAAAAATTCATGATTCATGACAGCATTCAACTTCTTATACATGAATTTTTACATACGGGACAGCAGAACTGGATTTTCAATTCCAAACAAACTGAATCCTAACCCCTAGTTCTAACAATCAATCTATAATTTCCAGCAAGTTTTAATGCAAGTATGTAGTCCTGATGGTCAATCTTGTCATTAACATTGTGAAGATAACAGGCAACTAGCAGCAATGCATAACAAGTGACAACCAGTAGAAACTGCAGAATGTTTAAGATAGAAGAGTGCAAATAAAAGGATTTGGATGAACAGAATGTTGATTACAAAGAGTTGAGTTTAAGAGTTAAATTGATAAGTTGGTGCTAATCATTAATTTTATCATTCTGGATAATCTCAACATTCTGCATGCAAGGATAAAAGTTTTCTAAGACTCGGGAAGGAGGAGAGAAATCCTATAGAGAAACGAGCATCCGACATCTCAAAATGAGTAGATAACATCTCAAGAGAGAAATCCTATATTCATGATGGTCAATTAATTAGATAAATGGAAGAAGCGAGATTCATCATAGAAACAAAAGAGGAGAATGGAGAACAGAACAAGACTTGTGAAATTATTATCTGACTTGATTATTTGGAATTTTTATTTCTTCTAATGAGGTTTAGCAAATATATATATTCCCAATTCAGCAGTTAAAGTAGTTTTCAGGTAGAAAGTTATTCCATTTCCTATTCTGTTAGTTTTCCTGTTCAGGAATTCCTATCCCTATTTTGATATTGGGTTTGAGGTTTTTGATGTTTCTTATTCCTGTTATATGTTGTTGAGTAACAATTGATTATTAAGTATAAATAATTTTGCTTCTCCTTACTACTTGCTTCAAAAATCCCTAGCAATGCTCTTCTTTGCTCTCCTCTCTACTGTCCTACATGAATTTTGGCCATTAAGAAAGTTGCAAGTATGCCGACCAACTAATCAAAATTCCTAGTTTACTTTGTAATTCCAGCAAAGTCATACCCTCTTCCCCAGTTTCTTAAATAAACCTGAGAGGAGTAGTGGCGTGGACTATTTTAAAGGCCTTCAAACAAGCTAACTGATCTGGCCAGATAGTGCATCTTCCTTTCAAATCCCCAGTTTACTTTCTAATTCCAACAAAGTCATACCCTCACTTCCAGAATTTCTTCAATCAAGCTGAGAGAGAGAGTGTGTCATGGACCATTAAAGTCTCTTTTAAAGGGCTTTGAAGGCTAACTTAACTAGCCAGAAAGTTTTCTTCCGAGGCCTCTTGGAGAAATAGGACGGTAAAAATGGAAACTGCATTGATTTTCAAAGCCTCATAGTACTAGAACAAAGCAGAGATCCCAGAGCTTTAATCTAAGTACCAACCATCTATGAAAATATAGGGCATTAATCTAAGTACCAACCATCTATGAGCTTTCATAAAAAATGGCCGAGGGATATTGAGCCCAATGCTTTGGAATTCTTGAAACAATTCTTCAGCTACTTTTGTTAATGTTGCGCTTGAAGGCTTCTGAAGGCCAGTTTGAGCAATTATGCCTCTTGCATAATTTGCTGTTGAATGTAATACCCATCGTTCACTGCACAGCAAAGCAAAATAGTAAATATAACTGAGCAACCTGAAACAGAAACTTGATTACTCTTCCAGTTATTCACTAATAAGGAAACACAGATGCGTGCCTCGCAGTTGAACGACCAGGCTTGCTGCTGTCACAATGACTCCAGCTTAAAATTTCAGAATTTTTAAATGAGAAGCCCTTTACAGATATCTGAATCATGATACCAAAATTCCATCAGGAACACATGTAAGGTGCGTGAATAGCTGTGATGGAAGAAAACATGCAATAGAAATTGTGGTGCAACTAGAAAGCAGAGGTGTGAGAGCAAAATAAGGAAGGACAACAAAAGAGGAAAGTGCATATGAACAGGTTTTCAAAGCATTAACAAGCTTGGTCAAGAGATACATGATCGGTGACTTACTGAAGACAAGGGCTCCGAAAATGCTAGCATAAGAGCAAAGCATGGACTAACAGGAATATCCTGTAACTTCAATGCCAACTCTGGAGTCAAACTCAAATCTGAATCAATGAAAAACAACTGATGGTTGAGATATTAACTCAGGCTTTTCCGCACAGACAATGGCTCCAATAAGATAGAGAAAGGAAGGAAAGATAACCACTGTATGATTTATGTAACATCAAATGCTTTATGCAAATATTTGTAACAAAGGAACATAATTTTTTTTGTTCTATGCCACGGAATGGAACCAATAAAATGAGGGGACAGGAAAGAAAGCAGTGATAAAAATGTGTTTGTTTTATGTACTCTAAAAGACATAAGAGTAAGTTTATTGAGAGACCCGGGGAGGAGAGTGATAGGTTCATCATACCAAGAGGTGGTGGACGTCCTGTCACATCTGTAAATCTTGGAGAAGCTATGCTTTTGTCAGACACAACCACTCCACTAAAACGACCAAGATTTTGACCATCCAAACCCGTCAGAGACCATTTTTCATCATCTAAACACTCCAACCTCCCAATACTAACACCAAACTTACTTTCCACTCCTGAAAATATGTAAAAGGGGAGGCAGCAATTTTTCAAGATTTATTTTTAACCTCAGCCACGAAATATTCCCAGCAAAATGTGGCAAGATACTACATACCAGTCTCATTGCATAATGCTTTACAGACAGAATTCATGCCTGGTGTGCCAACATATTTCTTGTTTGGTGCTACCTACATGAAATTGATACTTGATATGAATAAGAAGATATGACAAGTGAAAGTATCAATCTCTTTTGTTTACAATCATGCATCCAATTTCTGCATGTATTTGGAAAATGTTAAACAAAACAAACCTCCCCAAAGTTAATGACATTTTCATTTGTCTCCAAATTATATATTCAGTTGCAGGATAGATAGAGCCCGGTGGATTGTATTATGGTTGAGAACAAGTGAATACAAATGAAAAATGTCATTCACTTTACAAAATCTGGCAGAAAAGATGAAGAATTCAAGATGAATGAAAGCTAAGTTTATATGAAAAGAAATTTTCTAAAGGGATGACGTCAAAAGCCTTAACTTGAATAGAGGCACCAGCATTTACTAATCATATGGGAAACCAGCATCAAGGATGTATAATGCCGAGGCCAAAAATCTATGATCAGTAATCAGCGAACATGCAATTGATGGTACCAGGCATGTGCTTGAACAAGAATAGCATGTTACATATACAGGGATAGGGATGATCATAAACCTGTTCAATGTCAAGAAATTTCTTGGAGATGCAATCAAAAGAACCAAAATTCTCTTTCCATTCTTCAACAAGACCTTTAGATTCCCATTCATGAACAAGCCTCAAGACATCACTGTTGCTCACACTAAAAAATGGAGCACCATGATCGAACAATAGCTCCTTGCCATCTTCAGATATTTCTCTATTATAACGAGTATCAAGTTATATTTTTTTAACACACGCCAAACCATACACTACTTCTTGATTAGCACTATAAATTCTAGTAACATAATGTAAGTACTCCAAAAGGGCACTTCTTTCTTCTCACATTACGCAAAATATAATGATCTTGGTATGCTATGATCAAGTTCTAATGTCTCCTTACAATGTTTGAGCCACCCATAAGACCCAAAAACAAAAACCCATTTCATACATTGTTGCAAATGACTTAAGTAATCATAATTAAAGAAAGTTCATTATAGGTAAGCTAATTACTTTTTTTTCCTTGTTCAATTCAAGAAAATGTAAAAACTACCAAAAATAAACCAAATGAAAGAGAAAGAAGAAGATATAAAGAAGAGATCACCTTCTTTGAGACATGCGGCCACCAGGGCCTCGAGCAGACTCGAAGAGCGTCACAGAGATTCCATTCTTTGCTAGTGTTGATGCACATACTGCTCCTGATACTGCCGCATTCATTCCATTTCAGTCAGCAACATTCTCAATATCTAAACATATAGTGCATGTCACAAACAGTAGAAATAAAGACGGAGGAGAGAGACATATACTTACTTCCACCTCCAACAACTGCGACTTTAGTTGCAACGTTGCTCATGGTGGTGGTGTCGATGGATGGATCGGATTTGCAGAGACAAAAAGGCAGGAGTTTGTAGTTTATGATAGTTATGGTCATTTGCAGCCCTCCCTGGACCACTGGCTTCGGTTTGGTTTAATGTGGGTTCGACAAGTTTTCAAGATATTTTTGGAATTATGAGCATAGGCAAGTGCATCGTGGCTAACTAAACCCGCCTCATAGGTCGACGATCTGGGATAGGGTTGACTCGGGCCTGGCCTAAGTTTCACAAGGCTATTTTATATATATATATATATTTAAAAATATATTTTAAATAATTTTTTGAAAAATATTAAATTAATATTTTTATTTAGTTTTTTTTATAGTTTTAATGTGTTAACATTAAAATAAAAAAATTATTTTTAAATAAAAAATACTCTTTAAAAACACAATATACTATAATATCAACCACGCATTTAAAAAAATTATTTGTAAAAGCTTAGATTAACTTGCGATATGGTTAAACCTAATAAAAAAACAAGTTAAACTTTAAAAAATTCAAAATAATTTTATTTTAATATTTTTATTTTATTTTATTATCTAAATTTATAACAACAAGAATGTGACACATAAACAAAAATCAAATGACTTGCTTTCATTTTTTTTAGCATGTTAAAATTACATCTTTACATCTCCTTCACGCTGAACACTATTTTATCAAGAATGATCTCTCTCTCTCTTTTTTTTTTTCTCTTTATCTTTCTCATCATCAATTCCCGTATTTGACCCCTATATTTTCACTAGAGTTTTTTAATTAATTTATTTATTTTTATTTATTTATTTTTATTTAAAATGATTTTTGAAATTGTTATATTTTTTTAATTTTACCCCCTTAATTTTTTTTATTGGTCAAATTTGATCCTTAATTTTTTATTGTTATTTTTTTTATGATGGTTTTCAAAGTTCATTTTTTTCAATTTTATTCTTTTTTAATTTTTTATTATTTTTTTCTTAGATAAATTTTTTAAATTAATATTTTTTTCTAATTTTATACTTCAACATTAGATTTAATAGGAATTAAGTTTTTAAATTGAGCCCTTGTTTGGATTTCATGAGTTGCTAATTTGAGAGATTAAAAATTTTAAAAAATAACTCAAGTTTATAAAATTCATCAGAGTTTGCTTAGATTTTTATTTTATTTTTAAGTCTATATTTTTTTTTAGTTTTATCTATCAATATTCATTCAATTAGAAATTAGATTCAATTATTTATTTATTTTTATATATAAGATGTTTTACTAATTTTGAGAATGACTATATTTTTTTTGTTTAAATTTAATTATTTGATTAACTATAAACAAGGGACGGGTTTAAGAGATTAACCCAAGTTTTCAAGATTTACTTGAGTTTGTTTTCTCTTTTTAAGATCATGTTTTTTTTAATTTTGTCTATCAATATTTGTTTAATTAGATATTAAATTTTGTTATTTTTTTTATTTTTTCTATAAAATTTCTCACTAATTTTGAAAATAATTTGACTTATCTCAAATATTTTTATTTGTTATTAAAAAAATTAGCTTGTTTAAAATGATTTTTTTTTAAATTTGATTAAGTTAATTAATTAAATAGAAATATAAGATGTGCTAGGGAGATTAACTTAGACTTAGAAGATTTTAGGAGATTTTCTCAGATTTACTTGGTTTTTTTAAAAAATAAATTATGTTTTTTGAGTTTTATTCTTCAATATTTATAAGATTAAAAGTTGAATTTTGTTATTTTTTTATTTATTTTATATATTTTTTTATTAAATTTGAGAATTCCCATGACTCAAGTCTTTATATTCTTTTTATTATGACTATAAATTCAAAATAAGTTTTTCAAATCTTGTGATAAAAAATAAATAATAACTAAAAGAATTCAAAATAAAAATTAATAGTGAATTATTAATATTTTTTGAAAAGATATTTATTGTTATCTCATCTTTTTTTTTCTCTTTCGTCATTTTGAAAGTATAATAATTTTAAAATTACATTTTAAAATGTATTTATTTTTGAAAAATCAAATCAATAATTTTTTAGTGATTTTAATATATTAATATTAAAAATAACAATAAAAAAACATTTTTTAAAAACATTCCACATCTCGTAACGACACCTTCCTCCTCCTCCTCCTGTACTGTGATTCTCCAATGTTGAGAAACTTGTATGTATTTCTCCAGATCCTTGAAACCTCAGACAAGAAACCTTGATATTGTGGATAATAATAATTATAGAAATGATTATAATAAGCTCCAAGCAGCCAAATCTCCATGGAAACTTCAAGCTAGTCTCAATGAACATGGCTTTTCAAAACGACAATGCTCCTCCGTTCTTGTGAACAAAATGCTTACTTTTTGTACGGAGGGTCCACCTTCACCTCCGCTGGCACTGCATGGGACGCAGATTAAACAACAAGAACGTTGACCAATCATGATCAATATCGTATTTTATGTGGGTCAACCCCAAAGAACTAAAGCAGCAAAAAAATTACTTTTTTTTTTAATTTATTTTCTTGATTTTTTTAAAGCTATTTAAAAAATATTTTCCACCACAAAAAGATTATTTTATGAGATGTTAATGATTTATGGGTGATTGGTAAAATTATCAACAAGTAACACTTCAAAAATATTCTTACTCTGCCTTATTTATGGCTGCTAATAAGCTTGATTGGTAAATTGAAAATAATTTTTTTAAAATAAAACAATGTTATTTTAATATATTTTTAAATAAAAAAATACTTTAATATTACATTCTAAATATCCTCTTTAAAGTGTTTAATTGATATGCCAAAAATAAAAAATAAAAAAAAATAAAATACATGAATGATTTGCAGGTACGGTGTCGCTTTAAGGTTGGCTTTTTTACATAATTTAGTTGATATCGTAAATGCTGGCTAACGATGCTGATCAATGAATTTATATTATAAATTTAATTTTTTGTTTTTTTCAATGGTTTTGATATTTTAATATTAGAAACTAAAAACTTAAAAAAAATTATTTTAATATTTATTTAAAACAATATTATATATTATAATTTCAAACATAAACTAAGTTAAAAAAATTGAGTCTTTTTCCTTGTTAAATATAAAGCAAACCATCAACCTCCACTCGTAAGAGATTAAAGGTTAGTTTCGGAGTTTTATTTATTTATTTATTCTAAGGTATACTCTTTTACACACAACTCTTATCTTTCTAAAAATTATAAATACATATTTTTTAAATTTTTTTATTCATTAAAAAATCTCGGACTCACCTCACCTCATTACACTCTTAAACACAAATTTAGTTTTTTTTTTTAAATTAAAGGTTAGTGTAAAGAACAAATCTACTTGCCAACAAAAATAAAAAAAATACATATATAAATATAAAATTCAATTCAGCTTATCGAGTCAATCTCACTGTTAATTTGAAATATAACTTGAGTTAGTTTCATTTTAAACCAATTGTTTTTTTAAATTATTAAACAATTTATTTTTTTTAAATTACATTTTGACTTCATCTATAAACTTTAAATGATTTATTTGAAAGTGCGGTTAAAATTATTTTTTGAAATGATTTTTGATATATTAAAATAATATTTTTTTTGAAAAAATATTTTTTAATATTAAAATATTAAAAAAAATAAAAATTTAATTTTTTTTTGAAAAAAATAATAATGAAAAACCGGTTATACCATAGCCAAATACGATTACCAAGTATAAAGTAGAGTTTTAAAATGCCGTTGACACTTTCTTTATCTTGGAGCGCGCAAGCAAACAATAAAGGAGACTACCGCTGTCAGTTTTGTTTTTTGTTTGTGAAAGTCAGTCGCCAGCTCCGTGCTTTCATAGAAAAAACCAAGTTCAAAGAACGTGCGCTTTCCTTAATGGACTCAAATTATTAATCAGCAAGGCGCTTCTCTCTCCTGGTCAGAGCTGTAGACATCTTTCTCTTCAGGATAATCAATCTTCTGTGTCTGTTTCGTCTCCTGGTCTCTTCTTTTGTTCAGGGTGAGTTTTTCTTTTTGCTCTTACTTGTGTGCTTTTTTCAGCTTCTTGTTGTTTTCGTTCTGTTTTTCCTCTTGGCTATCTGTTTCTTGTGGTGTTTCTTTTTCTCTGATATGCTTCTGTTTGCTGATATTTCTTTCTTTTTTAGTCTGTTTTTCATGATCTTACTCAACATTTCCAATCAACTTTTTTATGTTTCTTCACGATTTTGATGTGATTTTAATTTCTTTTTGCCCTTTATGTGTGGCTGTTATCTTTCAGTTCCTTGCATTTAGGGTTTGATCTGTCCAAAGATTTATAAACACATCAATCTTTCCCAAAGCTTTCTCAGTCTCCAGATCATGTCTAATTGCTGTGGCATTTCATTTCATTATTCTGGATTAAGTACCTGAGGTTAATTGTGTTAATGATGATTCAGGTTTGTTGGTCTTTGAAGCTGTTTATTTCAAGCTTTTGAAGGTTGCTGTAGAAGGGCTGTTCACTGGCAGAACAAACAGATATGACTTGTTTTTCTTTCTTATGTGGTAGACGGATAGATTCTTCTCAAGAATCTCAACATATGGGTAGAGATGATGAAGGTAGACTACTGATAAATTTTGTGTGTTTGAGTGTGCTTGTGCTCATAAATAGACAGATTTATATGCATCTTGTCAGGAAAAGCTTGTAGAGAGACTTGTTTCCACGGGGTCATAACCTGTCATATGCATGAAATGAAGTTTTCTTTTCAAGTCACATCTTTGTTTTTCTGTCAATATGAAGTTTCTTATTGTTTTATTTCGTAACAGAACTTGGAAACATTCAGAATGTTAGATGTTACACTTACAAGGAATTAAGAAAAGCCACCGAAGGTTTTAGCACGGCCAACAAAATTGGGGAGGGTGGTTTTGGTTCTGTATACAAGGTAAATGTATGATTGTTATTACAATACATGACTAATGATATCAAAGTAGTTTTATATGGTATTTTTGTGTCTCTTTTAATTGTGAATGGTACTTAAGACATGATTATGGATGTTCAGGGACGGCTGAAAAATGGGAAGATAGCTGCTATAAAAGTTCTTTCAACCGAGTCGAGACAAGGGGTGAAAGAGTTCTTAGCAGAGATTAAAGCAATGTCAGAGATAGGGCATGAAAACTTGGTTAAGCTGTATGGATGTTGCGTAGAAGATAATCACAGAATTTTAGTTTACAATTACCTTGAGAACAATAGCCTTGCGCAAACTCTTCTTGGTAATTCTTGAATGTCTTCTTCTTTTGAAATACTGATGTTTTGGTTTACACCATTGAAAAATAGCCTTTTTGAGCTTGAAACTTCATGTATATATTCCTCTCAAAATATACTTATCTGCTTTTATTACACTGAGAATCTTGGTACCAGTAAACATATATGCACATGCATATGAACCCATATGATTTATGCAAAGCTTGCTTTTATTCCATGAATCGATTGGCATTTGAGTGCTCAAGTATTTTTTTTCTCTTTCAGATGGAGGTCATAGTCACAGGAATATCCAGTTTAGTTGGAGAACGCGGACTAAGATATGCATTGGGGTAGCAAGAGGGCTTACTTTCCTTCACGAGGAAGTCAAACCATACATCGTTCATAGAGATATCAAAGCAAGCAACATTCTTCTCGACAAAGACCTAACAGCGAAAATTTCAGATTTTGGTCTGGCTAAGCTTATACCGGACAACCAGACTCATGTCAGTACACGAGTAGCTGGAACACTGTAAGTTTCCTTGTGTTATTACTCGTTTCAAATTGAATAATTCATATTCGACTTGTTATTGGATCTATAATGTAGCTATGCTGTGCAAACACAGTATATGGAGTGATTAACACATCTGGAACCATTGCAGTTGCCTTTTCTCAATGTTGTTTTTTTTTTCTTTTTCCTGGAAAGCTTTATAAATTATTTGAGTCGCAGAACCAAAATCCGGTTGTTGTGTTTCTTGATTAGATTTCCAAGATGCTGCCCTTTATGAGCACAGGATCTGTATTTAATGCTACTCAGCTTCTTTGAAGAATCTTATTTTAAGCATGGATTATATTTATAAGCTTAGCTACTTAACTTTCCTCTCTGTATGTTGCTTCAGAGGTTATCTGGCACCAGAGTATGCAATAAGGGGGAAATTGACTCGGAAAGCAGATCTCTATAGTTTCGGTGTCCTCCTTTTGGAAATTGTTAGTGGGAGAAATAACACAAATACACGATTACCTGTTGAAGAACGATACCTCTTAGAACGAGTATGAATTTCTTGAGTCCTTGCTACTATGTTTGAAATGTCAACTTACTGGCTTTATTAAATGGATTGAGCTATGGTTTTCTGATTGCAATGCTTGTTTTTTATCCATTCTTTTTCTTGATATCTAACATTTTACATAGAGAAAACATTTACATGAATAATCAACAATCACGATTAACTCACACTCGGGGGTGCTAGCTGACTATTATTTGTTTCGACCTTTGCAGACCTGGGAACTTTATGAGCGAAGGGAGCTGATTTCCCTGGTAGATGCATCATTAAATGGTGACTTTAATGCTGAGGAGGCTTGTAGGTTTCTAAAAATTGGTCTCCTCTGCACCCAAGATGATCCAAATCTCCGGCCTTCCATGTCTACTGTAGTCAAAATGCTGACTGGCCGGAAGAATGTTGATGAGAGAAAGATAACAAAGCCAGGCTTGATTTCTGATTTCATGGACCTCAAAGTACGAGCTCCCTCCAAGACCAAAGCATCTGCTTCAACATACTTTAATGTATCTTCTGGGTCGGACAACCAGGACACTTCAATATTGACATCAGAAAACTCATCGAGTGTAACAATGACGGCTTTCACGGAATTATATGATCGGAGCATTTAAACATCAAGGCGAGAGAAATTCCCATTACATTTATTTTATTCTATTTTGTGAGTTTTTTGAGGCTTGTAAATTCTACAACCATCCCTTATAAACAAACAAACAATTTCTTACTCCCCTGTAAATGGACGAGTTCCAGTGATGCGAAGATAGCATGCAATGGTTTGTTCTCACCTTCACTCTTCCCGTCTCCCTCATTCACCCCCTCCCCTTGTGCACACATTACACATCTGGTTTCGTTGTCTTTTCCAAGGAGATTAATTACCAGAAAAGTTGACAAGGGAATGAGAAATCCAAGGAGGAAATCATGAACAGCTAATAAATTTCAAGTTCCAAACGAGTTTTCTGTTTCTGAAGCTAAATGTGCACACACTAGTTTAACGTGGAGACATCCAGAAATGATGAGGGCAAAGACTTAGGAGACGATTCTCCCTCAAAGAAACAGGCGATGATCCCCTTCAATCTTCCAATTGTCTTTTCCGTCCTACCAATTTTTCAACCACACCCTTAAACCATCTTGCCTGGCCAAGGTCTTTCCAATTGTCTTTTCCGTCCTTCCAATTTTTCAACCATTCCCTAAACCATCTGGCCTGGCCAAGGTCTTGAAATGCACGCTCCTGTGAGTTGACTTTCCAAGCCCACCCAACACTGCATATACAGTAATTATATAAGAAAAAAATACATTGCATAAGTTGTAATTCTTACCAAGCGGCAAGTAAAGAGAAACCTTCAGTAAATGAGATATTTATTGAACAGAAGAAAAAAATATGTACAAAAGATTGAAAGTCATTTCACCAAGGCTAACATTATGTGCTGCTTGTGTAAAATGTATATTAATTTTTTTTTCCTCCTTGAGGGTGGGGTATTCAGACATTGAATGAAAAGTCAAATGATGAAGGGAGGGTAACTGCCAGTTACAAGGTTGAAAACTGCTCCAAAACTCAGGCAAAACCCATGTTTTTTTTTTTTCCCTGGATTCTCAAATCACAACATTCCTTAGCTTGAAACAGGTGATCTTGATCCAAACCAATCACCCCACAACAAAAGCAAGAAAATGCGGTTCCATTTTTTGCTTGTGATGGGAATTTATTCAAGTTGATGTCCTTCGCCATTGCTTCTTCCCTTTCTTTTGAGGCAGCTTAAAAGGACTCCAACTCTTTCTACGTTTGGAGGTCTCACAAAAAAGGCCAGATGCCAGGGCCTGCTGAAGCCACAGCTCGAATTCTTCTTCATCCTCATCCATGATTTCAGCATCCAAGTCCCATGGATATCTGCTCGAGTTGGACCGTTGAGTCTTCTCCAAGCCAACCATGTTTACATGGAAGCTTGGCCTATGGGTGTTGGGCCGACATTGCATTCCCTGCAAAGAGTTTTTATGATTTAAAATACTGGAAAGTGACTCCTATTTGCTTATAATTGAATCAGTCAATTTTCAACTCATAGGCACCAATGATGCAAGACTGTCATGAGGCATTGAAAGATCCAGTCATCAGTCATTTCCATTAATGATGGTTGGAAAATAATGAAGTGAACCTCAAGTCAACAGTGAGAAAAATGGTTTGAAATATGCCAACATGGGAAGGCATTTTTTGCTGGAACATAGGATCTTCTCGTCTGACAATCTGCCAAGTGTGAATCTAACAAAGTGGAAAGAGCAGCAAGTGGCCAGTTTTTTTTGCTACCTTGATAGCTTTCCTTTTATTTTTCAGAAAACAAATCAAAGATAAAATTAGGTATCTCAAAATCCATTAACATGGGATTTAGATTCAACAGCTTGTTTTTATCAAGGGTATTTGATTCAGCCTTGGATTTACAAAAGGGAAATTTGTGATTTCAGTAAATTTTATATGAAAATTTCTAATTAAGATTTAGATTTTTCTTTCCTAGTCAAAATAAGAACATAGTATTTCTTATTTAGGAGTGTCCATGTCTATGATTAATATGCTTATATTCTTTCAATTTCAGCATAATAAATATTATGAATATAGGGCAGACCTTTGATTAACTTGTTGAGTAAGGGGTGCTTTCATTAAGGAGTGATCCTTAAAATCCTACGAACAATAGTTAAGTTTTTTCTATAGTGCTTTCTTTTAGATAACTAATTCTACAACCATAACCGTAAAACAACCATCTACAACTTCCACTGAACTGTCTTGCATCCCAATTAAGTTCAGCAAGGCAAATGAGCTTGGAGTTGTAAATTTCACAGATCATGAAATTGTAACTTCTTTTTTCATTCACAACAGAGTTACAATGGCATATCTAAAAAAAGAAAACAAAATCAGCAAACACATGAAAAAGAGCTACAGACCTGACAAATGGCCCATTCTGACACATCAAAGATTTTGCTCTCAGCACAAACAAATGCACGCGGAATCTCCATCTAAAAGAAAGGAAATTGAAATGCTTAGCATAATGAACAGTTGACAAGATTACAGATCATTAAAACAACATTCACAATATAACCTCAAATGAATCTGTGGAATTATCAGACATATTTACTGCAACCTAGCCAAAACAACACAAAGGAATGTACCTTCTGAGGCCTATCGAAGACCAATGTGCCTTTATATTCAACCCATCCATCTCCATCTTTGGCTTGATGATATTGGCAGCAATCCTGAAGCAAAAATTACTTTTTATATATAATTTTAGATGAAAAATAGAATTGGAGAGTGAGAATTGGAAGACTGACCTGACACCATCTTGCCTTGGCCTTGGTCCTATTAGTGCACACCCATATATGTGAAATGCCACATTTGGTGCACTGTATCCGCCTGGATTCCTCAGAGCAGTAATCTGGATTATCCTGCTTATAACAGTAATAGGCTTAGAAATTGCAGTAATCAATAATATTCCCTATTATCAGTGATTTAACTCAGAACCATGTGAATTAGTTCAAAATTCAGCATGCAACTTCACATATCTGCCATACATATCATATAGACTTGGACTTGGGAGGCAGGTTCCCAAGATTAAAGAAACCTCTTGCTGCTTTGACAACCTTACAATGCCTCGCCATTTTAACAACTAATGAATAATCATGAGCCTAAAGTTAAAAATACCAAGTGAAACATAGAATCACCCGGTAAATATATTTTCATGTTTGCAAATTGTTGCCCCAATTTATGCTTTCTCAAACAAAAATATCTTATCATTATCCTGTTCTGGTTCCATCAAAGTGTGGTTCAAATAGTGTAGAACTGGATAAACTGACATTCAACATTTTAAAAGAAGTGATTGCTCTCAGGAAGCAATAGCAGCAAGTTAAAGAAAAGCCATTGCACCAAAGATAGTATTCACAACTCATTGCACAAGACAAAGCTCCATCAATTAAATGTTAGTTTGATAACAAGATTCCACATGGGGAGCAGTCTCAGGTTATGTTTGGTATGATTTTAGCAAATTGATTTAAGTTGTTTCCTTTTTAACTTTTGACTCAAAGAAAATTCATATGTTTCGTTGGAAACAACTTTTAACTTCATCAAAAGTTTGTTACAAAATAGACTCAAAATTTTTCTTTAGACAAAAGTTCAAAATTTTAATTTGTGCATTCTAAGTTCAAAATTTTAATTTGTGCATTCTAACTTGCACTATTCTCCTTTCAAAAAGATGCCTTGAGTCATTTTTACCAAACATACTTCTATATTAAAGTCATTTGAACTTATTTTCATCGTGTAAGTTATTTATAAGAATATAACTTTTGAATTATGACTCAATGTCACAAATCATAATTAAAAATCAAGCCAAACAGAACCTTAGCCTCCTCCACATCTGGTTGTTTTATTTTTTTAATGAGTTTCACACAAATGACAACTAAAAAAAAAAAGAATTCCAACTATTGACTATGAGGCAGAAAAACATAATGACAAGCAACACCGCATTAATTACCTGACATGAAGTACCATGGGACTTCTGACATACACTCCTAGTCTTAGATTCTTCCCTTCTCAGTTGCTCATCATAGTCTCTCTTTTTCACAGAATCTGACAGAACCTGTACATTGTATCATTTTGTTCAGCAAAAAGGACATTAACCAACACATTCTTAGCTTTTTATGTTTCATCTCTCATTACTTACTCCAAATGAGAGAAAGACTTTCAATGTGGATACTTACCTCATAAGCACATTGAAGTTTCTTAAATGATTCACTTGCTAAAGGGCTTCCCATATTTTTATCAGGATGGACACGCATGGCCTGCATATTTAACAGCATAAAAAGGAAATCAGTAAGCCTACTTCCCATTCCCCACTGACCCCAGCATTTATTTGTGTTTTTTTTTCTTTTCCATAGCAAGGGTTAATCTATTTATACATCAAGAAGAACTAGGATTTTAGAAATAGGAGGGCCAGCATGAGAATGCTACAAGAGGAACTTGAAAAGGAATGAACTATTTAATTTTTAGGTTGGGGGGGGGGGGATGCAAATGTGGTACTAGCAACTCATCTTGCTTACATATCATAAATGACATTTTAACCAGCCATGGACACATCTATGCAAAATCAACAAGCAGGTTTCTTGAAAAATCAAAGGACAGATGCCTATGGTGGATTCACCCCTAGCCCCAAACATTGTTCTCTTTCATTTACCCTAATCAGGCCTTTTAACTGCCAGGCTGAATGTAAGGATTTCTGTGCTACATTCCTAGGGTCCTATTGTAGCAAATTTTCTGATACTAGGGCTTCTTTTCTTTTTTTTTTAATGTGACCATTCTGGATACTTGGGGAACCATTGTGATATCTCATTTAGTTGCACAAAACAATCTATAAGAAGATACTAAACTATTGAGTAATGGCCTCTCAGAAGTGAGAAAACGAAAATGGTTACTGGTGTTAATTTTAGAAGAAAAGAGGCACTTACCTTTTTATGGTATTCCCTTTTCAAAATAGCAACATCAATTCGCTTGTGGCGAGAAAATCCCAATGCTTCATAATGATCCAAACTATCTAATATTCTTTTCATCTCATTGGTTGAGCTTGTTTCTTCTACAACTACTTTTCTAGTGGAAGACTCTCTCTGGTTATTCACAACAGATGAGCTAGCAGCAGGGCTAGGTGATTTGCATGGTTGCACCTTTTCATATTCATCAACAGGAATCGAGAATTCACATTCCACAGAGAACTCATCTTCCAGAACTGTTTCAGATTCCTTATGCTCTTCAAATTGGGTGCTTTCACTAACATTATCACACCACTGAAGTAGAAAGTTTAATACATCATTTGAGAAAAAGGTGAGGTTTATTGATAGGAAAACACCATGCCATCCAACTCGAACTTTCACACAATAAATAGCATATATAGTCGCCATTAAGACCACTAGCCGTGCATGATTTAGAGAGAACAAATAGCCTGCATTTACATAATGAAGCGAATTAAATTTCCCAAAGTTGGGGGGGGGGGATCATCTACTTGCACTAGGAGCTCAACTTACCTCCAACTATAAATAATGTTCCAGTTATCCAAAAGTTAGCATACATCCATAAAATTAAAATAGCAAATAGCCCTACAATAAAAAGTCCAGGAGTGTAGCCCAAATACTGAACAGCAGCTCCTGCAGCTCCCTGAAATATTGAACCCACTGTCAGTGGCATTTTAATGAAATTTCCCTTTTTAGAAAATTCACTTGAATCACAATCCCTGACAAAGCCAATGTATCTAAAGGCCTTGTTGGTTTATAGAATACCCACCACCTCTGATCACCTTTTTAGTGATATTTTTGTTATAAACTACACTGAGTTTCAGATCCACAATTATTAATGAACTCAAATGCTTAATGTCAAAAATTGCAAATGCATGGAGGCAATCAAAAGCTGAAAGCAGTCCAGTAATAAAGTTGGAGACATAAAATACATGATCACAGCTTTAAAATCTATCATCCTCCCCTCCTCCCCTTGCCAGAAAAATAAAATAAAACAAAACAAATAGTGGGCTAATTTATAACTAAATGTGGGAGCAGCTGAAAGCGGACAAATGAGAAGGTTGTGAGCATAAAGACATCACCACAGCATTAAGCTCTATCATTTTCTCCCCCAAGAGAACAAATGAATTGGAGGCTAATTTAGAACTAAATGAGATCAGAAGCTTCAGGCACCAAACCTATAAACATAAGCTTCAAATACCTCTTCAGTTTGGATAATAAGTACTCTATATTCGTTGAATCTAAAGTCTTCAGGTTTTTGCACTTCCTGAAAGGAGGTAAGAGTTCTTCTAGCCTATGTTTACCTGTAACTAAAATTTTAGATTTATTGCTAGTCAAACCCAGATACATGCACAAACACCACTCTGAAGTCAAACCCAGATACATGCACAAACACCACTCTGAGACTTCAGTTCTATTAAGTTCTTATTTTATTTAACCAGGTATTGAGATCTGAGCTTGCACTTGAACCTTTTCTTCTATAATCTCTCTCTTAATCCGGTGAATTTCAGTCAGTAAGATAGTTGTGGGATACTGCATAACTAGAGTTGCATGCCAAATTGGTGATTGGGTTATGTAGGATTCATGGTCAGGTTCCTAGCATTTCAGGATCAAATTCATTAATTTTTTAATTTGGTTTCATGAAAAACCCACAAGAGCTTATACCACATTTTTTGACAAACTAGTTTCGAGATTGGTATCATCAGGGCAGATAGCCAATAACCTTGCATTGTACAAAAACATAAATTAAACTCCACATTGTTATCACTAATTTTATTCACTCTCCACCTGATATTCAGATGCTAATTATTAGAATATCTAAGATTACAGACATCTTGAATATGCCACAATATAAATTTGAACACCATCATACAACTCAAACATTAATAAATCGGAAATGCATATTCAAATGATTGGATTACAAAATAAAAAAAAATGATAAAGACATGATCAGAATAACAATCAGGTGCGAACAAAAAGAGAAAGTTAAAAGGCTAAAATAAGAAAACATACCATACAAAGTAGTACATAAAGCAAGCAAGACATTGAAGTGAGACTAAGGAAGCAACTCCACATTATAAGAAGCAAAGCTGCCGAGCCCAGTTTGATAACAGAATTAAAACCCCTCGTAGCGCAATCTTTCCAATAAATCAACATAAAACGCATCAACCTCCCAAATCTTGCACATCCACTGCACACCATAGGCCAATGCCTCTCTATAAACACTCCGATCTTGTCCCTCAAACACCCCACTGCAGTTTTGACCCGTGAATAGACATGTTTCTGCGTTTGCAACCATTTCCACCCTTGCTTAACCAGGCCAATATCCTCCATTATCAAATTTCTAACTATCTAACTAACTCCACAAACACATAAATAAACACAACCCACAACTTAAATATTCATCTAGATCTTCATATACTACAATCTATTCATATCTCCATAGATGTAACCCCAAAATCCTCTCTCTCTCACACAATGTGAAGCCAAGACATGAATGCTATCCATAGTGAGAGAGGCTTGATCTACCAAAACTACCATAAAGCAACCTTGATCGGAGAGATTTCACAGGTTTCTCGAGGTTGCAAAGAGAAACAAGTGAAGTGAAGGTTCCTATTCTAGTAGTGGGAGATGAAAAAGGAGAAAGACACTCATGAAAAAAACAGTAAAATCCATCAAGTTCAACACTAAATTTTGCTTCAAATGTACGTTTTCAAAAAAGCAAGATCAACCCAAATCATTCTCCTTTTTTTTATTTTTGACACTAATGTCTTTATCAGTGACCTCTCTCTCAAGACAGAACACAAGGCAAAAAAAGAAAAAAGACCCAAAAGAGAAAGAAGTCAGGAACTAACAGTAACTGTATTAGGGTATCATAAAAACACCATTTAGATCCCAAAAACTCAAAAAATAACAAGAAAGATTCAAACTTTAACCAGAACAAGAAGATACAACAACTGGGCACAATACAACAACTGGGCACAGTTGGGTTTGGTGGGGTTCACATAACAGAGGGCTAAACTGAACAAATGACCACAAAACTGGGATTATTGCAAGAACTACTAAAAAGGGTTTCTTTAAAAGAGAGAGATTCGGAAGAGAAGATAATGATCTATTGGCTTTGGTGGTGAAGAAAGACAAGAGAAACCCTAACTTTTTTTTTCTTTTTTACCAAGTGCAGAGAGAGCTCGTGAAAAAGAGACAATGAGTTTCAAAAAGTGAGTTTTTTTATTAAAGCGGAGAAAGAAGAGAGGAGTTATTGAGATTGCAAGAAGCGAATGTGAGAGAGACAGAGAGAGATAGAATTTACTTTTGGCATTCTGTGGCGTTGAGGATAGAAGAATTGGATGAGTATTGCTTTGCATAATAATGATTCAGTGGGACCAACTTAGCATATGTTTTTTTTATGGTTAATGGATAAAATAACTTTAATACAATGCATCCGTTTGCAGGATAGTTGTTGTCTTTAACAACTAACAACGAGAGCTCGATTTTAGTCACTTTTGTGTTAGGCTTCAATGTGGAGGTTAGCTTCTGTTTGCACCCATTTTAGACCAAATAGGGTTTGATGGGTTTTAGGCCATTGAGCTCTAGGGCTTCTGATATTTGTCGGCTTGCATTCAGCCCATGTCATCTTTATAAACCAGGTATTTAACCTGTTTTATATCATAGTTTTTTTATTTAAAAATAAGTAATCGGTAGATAAGCTACTTTAATAGATGTTTTAATATAAAAAAATTCATAATGTAAATAAGAAAGTTCATCAAAGTATCTAGTTAAATAATTTGATAATCATTCATGTAAATAAACAAAAAAAATATTAATAATAACCAAAAGAGAAATAAAAACAATTAAGAAATAAATGTAGATCAAGATATTTAATTACATAAAATAAAATATTCTCCTAATAATTTTGTTGAACTTATTTATTTAAATTAATAAAATACAGATTCATATCATAATGAATTTGTGACTTGAAAGATAAACTCAAAAGAAAATGAACTGAGTATACATACACCCTAAAAAGTATTATGTAAGGTCGAATACATAAGAAATATTATTTTAAAAAGGATATTTTTATTCTAAAAACTAAATTTTATTTTTATATAAAAAATCATAGATGAATTAGAATACTATTTTTTTAAATCGAACAAAAAAATTATATTATAAAAAGACATGCAAAACTTGTAATATAAATCATAAGACTATAATAAACTAATTGAAAAGAAATTGAAGAAAATCACAAAACTAATATTAAAAAAAACTAATGCAAAATGATAAGATCACACGAAGCCAAATCCTTAATAAATCAAATGTGTGAAAGTAAAGAAAATTAATTAGAAGGCAAATAATTTTTTAATTGGAGGGTTAAATTGAATTGAAAAATAGTTTTAACAAAAGCAAAAACAAATCAAAGGAATAAGGGATAAATAGAAAAAAATTAAACAAAAAAAATTGAAATTGAAGGATGAAATTAAAAATAAAAAAAACTTTAACAAAAAGGCCACACGAAAAATAATAATCAAAAGAATAATGACTGGAATGAAAACTAATATATGAGAAATTGTAATTGAAAGAATAAATTAAAAAAAATCTACAAAAGAAACAAGAACAAAATGATAAATTAAAAAAATAAAGATTGAAATAAAAAAAAGGGGACAATAGTGCACTTTACCTAGCATAACATAGAAAAGAAGAAGGAAAAAAAAACCACTTTCAGCGATAATCTGATCATCGTACACCGTCTCACACCATAATATATAGAAAAGAACATGATTACATATTCAAAGAGATTGCAAAAAGTCAAGTTTGACCATGAGGTGGCATTACATATATTGCCTCAATAACGTAGACACCACCAACTCGTTAGCGCATGTTTAAAATATGCTATCAATTTTTTTGATTTAAAAATTAAAAAGACAACATAAAAATACCAAAATCCCACACGACCCTAGTAATTAACCTAAAAACAGGTATGAAAGTATAAAAATACCCCTAAATGCAAACCTCATTTTTTTTCTTTTTTAAGGAAAAAAATGTACTTAAATTACATGAATAATAAAAAACCAAAAATACCCTTGTCTAATATCCTAATAATTTTTTGATTTTAAGGGTAAAGAAGTATTTTTATTGTTTAAGAATTTATGAAAAGTAAAAAAACCATTGGTCAACAACTTTAAGTTTTGTTGACTTTAGAAATAAAATAGTATTTTTACTATGTAAAAAAATAAAAAAAAATATAAACACTCTAAATAGTCTTTCAATGTCAAATAAACTAATGGAAAATACCAAAGTACTGTCACTCCAAGGCTTTTTCTTTTCTTTTCCATTCAAGGGTAAATAAATTATTTCACTGTAGCAATCCACAATAAAATATCTATGACTATAGTGAAAAACACACACCCTATAATTTTCTACTTAATTGTTTTGATGGCCTCCATTTTTAGATTGGATTAATTTTCTTATGTATAAATTGAATTTGTCTTCAATTAGACATTAGGTAAAAGATTTATAACTTGAGTAGATGTTTCCTTTTCAAGCTACATCTTAAGATTCAAATCCAAATGATAATATAAAAAACAATTTTATTTACTGCTTGTAATTTTAACCAACACTCTTAATATAAAAAGTTTACTAAATTTATTGTGTGCGCTACATTATAATACTATATTTAAGTTACTCAACAAGCTTAGCTAAACATTTAAAAATAAATTATACCAACATGAAAAATGTTTGCAAGTCTAACAAATACAAGATGTGACCATTTTTTATCTACCTTAAAGCAAACAAAAAACAATTTGGTCATTTCAACAATTACATATATTATTTATAAATCATCTAGTTAGAAACATAATAAGATAGATTATTTGATATTATGATAGCTTATGTTTTATACCAAATCATAGAAAAATATTTATTTGGTTGACCAAATAACTTTTTTTATTTTGCAATGAGTTCCATATATAATAGTATTTCAAACCATAGTTTTGCAAAAGTTTAAATAACATGCTTTTCATTTATAAAAACATTTTTTTGTTTATTCTGCATGCAAAAACCTATCTTATACCAATTTTCACTAAACATATATTTTTTTTAATAACTATTTTTTAATGCCATAAATAAAAGTGTTTTTTTCTTAAATCTATCTTTTTTAAATCACATCCATAAAAGTTACTACATTGAAAAATTATACAATAGAATGAAGAGCTACATGAACCAAATAATAAATATTGAGCTATATTTGAATGATTTTCTAAGATAATTTAAAAAGATGAATTGAAAGGGAAAAGGAAAAACCTTAAAGAAGAGTGGACAACAAGGTTTTACCTCTTTAAGGTAAAAAAAGAGTTGTTAAGGCTTTTTGATGGGATTTGATCTTGATCATTGACACGACTAAAAGATTGATGTCTTCTTTCAAGTGCAGGAGTGTTGAAGAAATAAATAACCCGGTAAGACCAGGGTCGAACCACATGGAGGTTAATTGTACAAATTATAAACAATAACAATAGTAACAATAACAACAACAATAATAATAGTAGCAATAATAATACTAATAGTAGTAGTAGTAGTAGTAGTAGTAATAAAGAAAAAGAAGGAGAAGAAGAAGAAGAAAAAGAAGAAGATGAGAACTTTGAGATGAATATTAATGTAACGATGATAATAACAAATGTCAAGGTTAGAGGATCTATTAACGGTATGTCAAACAAGTATAGTATAAACTCTTATTATTCAATTGAAAACCACACACAAAGGAGGTTTCAATTTGATTATAGATTATTAACATGATTACATTAGTCATCTTATTCGATTAATGCTAATACTTGTAAATCTCATCAAGCATTCATGATTATAACTTATGTTAACAACAAATCAAGTTCCTTTCATAACTTAGGTGTCGGTTATACCATATAGTATGGGCTATGAAAGTGTCAAGCATTTGTTGTACCCCGTGTTATACAAGATAAATCAAGATTAGTCATTTAATAAGTAAAGTATTAAAGAGTGAACAAGATAATAAATACAAAACATGTTAGTATCAAACATTAAAGTCTATATTAAGTTTACACTATACTTATTCTTACACCATTAGTGTAACCTTTTCACCTTGACATAATAAACTTAGCTAAACATAATAAAAGAAAAGAAAAACAAAACAAGAACATAAACAAGATAAAAATTAACTAAGTAAAGGAAATGAAAGATATAAACTTGATATTAATGAAAACAAAGCAAAAGCATGATCTTGATTTGGATATCAAGATGCCTAAATGCATAGCAAATGCCTCCTTTTATAGGCCAAAATTGGAAACTATTGATTTGATGATTAATTGATGAGTGGGTGACCAACTCTTGACTTGGTGACAATCCTTATCTTCTCTTGTCTGCCTAAAATGTCATTGATAACGTCAAAATTGAAGCTATTTGAAAACATGAAAGTTGTAGAAAATTATCTCAGCTTTCTTGTATAACAAATTAAGCTTATTTCAACTTCTAGAACTCCAGATATGGCCAAAATACTGAACAGTGCTCGGGCTGGAGGACAGATTCAGGTTTTTTTTGTTGTTGCAACAATTTGGATTTGAACATGATCTTTTTAGATCTTGAGCTCTATGAAAGTTGTAGGCCTATACCTTACCTTTCCATCCATATAAAGTAGACCTAAATCTGAGATCTATAGCTCCAGATATGACCTAATTACCAAACAGTGTTCCGATTTAGATTGCACCAACATCTCTTTTCTAAGTTTGACCATCTCTTTATCCTTTCAATTCCAGTTCTTAAATTCATCAATCAATCCTTTCATTTATGTGGTAGGCCTGCATTTAAAATGATCATTTACTATAAATTAAAGGTATCTTATATTATTAGCTATATTATTACACAACATGCTTTAGTTAAGGAGTTATTGATACTTCAAGTGCAAAATGATGATATAAAACCTTGATTAAAATACACTTTTAAGTATCAATCACCCCCCCAACTAGCTTATTACTAGTCCCTAGAAATCAAAGTGTTAAAATAGAAAAATACTTTGCAAATTCCATAAAGCAAGGTAGTCATCATTTAACTTGCATAAATATATCCAGATAAATAAACTCTCATCAAATTTATATACCTACTCAATACCTCTTAACAAGATATTCACAAACCTTTCTTTTATGCTTAATGTATCAACACATAATTATGAGGCTTTTCTTGGAAGAAAATAAAATTTTTGTTTTAATATTTAAGGTTAACTTTCTTGAGTTAAGATTATTATTTTTGTTTTTTTTATATATATACATATAATTTAAAACACCATGCATATTTAACCCATATAACGAGCTTTCAGCTAATGACTCTCAGACTAGTTGGTCTTAGGGCATTAAGTGTTTAGACACCCCTACGAGCTTAGTAACTCGAGTCGTAGATACTGATATGTAGATAGTGTAATGTTTGATTTCCTTAAGCTTTTCTCCTCAACCCATGTAACAGGCGTTGGGCTAATAACTCTTAAGTCAGTTGATTTTAGGGTATTAGGTGTTAAGACACCCCTTTCGGCTTAATTGTTTAGGTTAGGGAGGCTATGAAACCAAACTTATCTATATTATTATTATTATTATTATTTCTTTTTTTCTTTCTTTTTCTTTTTTTTAATTATATACTATCCCTTTCCCTTATTTGTTACCTTTAACAAAAGAATATAAATAATGTAATAATCCAATATGCAACCCACAATCATATGTTAAAGTATGTGTGTGTAAAATTAAGGTTTAAGAATACATGTTAAATAAATATATGAGTATAATTAAGTGATAACAATGCAAGAGTTTGTAAATGAAGAAGTATTATGATAAACCTTATTATGAATGATTACTAAGATGCGTCTCAATAGTCATAAAAAATTCTCCTTACTCTGCCATCATAGTAACAACAATTTTGCATATGCTTTATGAAATAGAAAACATAGTTTTTTTTTAGCTACTACCCTCCCTCCCAACTAAAACAAGACATTGTCCTCAATGTTTAAAGGTAGAAAGATAGAGTATATAAGATATCACCTGAAATAACGAACATTGATAAATCTGAAATACACTGAAACAAATATAAAAAACAATAAAAAAAATAATAAAACCAAAATACACAAAGATTCACAAATGAAGGCTCAAATCCAATCTAAGCTTTTTACGGCTTTTCTTAGTTGATCAATTTATACGACTCATAGAAGGATCAATTACAGGAGTGAAATATTGTAGTTGGTCAATCAATTGTTCAGCACTAGCAATAGAGATTATGATTTGTCGTGTAGAAGATGTTAGAAATTCCTATTCCACAGCACGATTAAGAAAAGACAACAACTTATCATAATAACCATTAACATTTAACAAACATATGGGTTTATGGTGATTGTGCTGATGGGCCTAAGAGGAAATATGAAAGATCACTTCCAATGTACATAGACTACCTGGTAAGGCAATGAAGGCATTAGCATGGTTAAACATTGCATTTATTCGAGCAGACATTGTGGAGACCTATAGTTCCTCTTCAATTGTTTTTCCAATGATATCCCCTTATGCTAAAGTTTCGGAGATGACCCCTAAAACTTGACTACTTCCTAAAAATACAGATATTGACGTACCTTCCATTAACCCAAGACTGCTTCCTCCATACAGTACATAAATCTTTCTCTCAGCTAGCACTTGACCAAGATGATTTGTTGATTCTAAAAACTCCTTTTCTTTCCTAGGACTAGATCCACCAAAAACACAAATACTTTTTATTTAATGACTTGAGGAACTTGCCATTTCTACACACTTCTATATTTGATGAATGTATGGATTAAGTGGAAATGAAGGGAAGGAAGAGAGGATTTTATAGATGAGAAATTAAAAAGGCAATCATACCACCTATGTGTAGGTTAGCTAGAGTCTCACAGTCTCTCTCTCTCTATTTATTTATTTTTTTAAAAATATATGTATGTACAAGTAGTTGTGATTGTGGCTCATATCTTTCCTTGGTTTTACATCCAAGAACGACTTGAATGCTCTTTATGGATCGAGGATAGGCTTCCCATCCAGTTTTCTTAAAAACTAACAAATAAAGTCTTTTTTAGTCAGATTCCCAAGACTATGTCAAGCATGTTCTTTATGAAAATGGGTTCATAAGTTATGAATTGCACGATGCTTATTTCAACAATGATGAGACTTAAGAGTCAATAGAAGATTATCTAAAGACTCTTTGTGTTTTGAAATAAATCCCATATTTTGACAATTTTCACAGGTTTTGCAAAATGCATGTGATTCCTTGAATATGGTGGGCCAGTAAAATCCACTTTGTATGATTTCTACAATTCTTTTTTTTTATGAGAAATGATCCCCACGTGCCTTAGAGTAACAAAAGTTAATAACATTACTTACCTCATTGTCGGGAATGCATCTTTGAAATATTTGATCAAGATAATAATTGAATAAGTAAAGGTCATCTCAATAAAATTTTTGCACGTTGCTCAAAAATTTTCTTTTATCTTCAGTACTTTAGTGAGTTGGCAAAAATCTTGAAGTAAGAAAATTGATATTTTTAGCAAACCAAGGCATTGAACTAAGAGAAAGTAGAGATTCATCAGGAAAGTAATCATTGATTGGTGCGATGTCGGGTGTCGAATTTGTTGTCACTTTTGATAAAAGTTCTGCATCAACATTTTCGATACCTTTATCATCCTTGATTTCTTCTTGATTAGTCATGGCATGGGAAAATAAAAGTGCTGACAGGGAATTAGTCTTTTCCTTGCAATATTCAGATTCAACCTCTTCCTTACCCTTACAGATTAACTCATCATCTTTCTCACAAGGTTCAAGAGTGAGTTTTTTTAATAACCTTACCACTTCAAAGAGTGATGACTGATTTTAAAGATACTCTTAAAAATTTCACATCTACTCTCAGTTTTCAAGAGAAAGATAAGTTTTGAGCAAGTTGAGTATTGATTGTCTCTTGCCTTTCAATAAATGCATACAAAGTTTCCTTAAAATTTCTTCTAGGAGGTACATACCCATAAGAATTTTGGAAATTATGATGTACTTGAAACAATGATTGTGAACTTTATGCATTATTGTTCTCACTCTTTCAACTAAAATTTGGGTGATTTCTCCAACTAGGGTTGTATGTTTGTGAGTATAGGTTATGGTTGACCCTTTGAAAATTATTTAAAACATGGGCTTGTTCATGGAGACATTCTTTAAAAGAAGGCAAGGTTGGACAATTGTTGGTTGAGTGTTCATTTGTTTCATAAATTTGACACATAATATTTTCAACAGATTTTAATTGACCACTCTTTTTCAATTCTAGTGTCTCAACTTTTCTAGCTAAAGATGCAAACTTGGCTTGAAGGTCATGATCTTCCTTAAGGTTGTACATACCTCCACTAGATGTATGAGGTTGGGTTTTACTCGGTGCCTCATAAGTACCCGCGATGTCCCAATTTTGAGCATTTTCAGCTAACAAGTCTATGCACTTCATTGCTTCATCAGGGTCTTTATCTTTAAAAGTTCCATTGCATATTAATTCAACCATTTACCTATGTTTAGGTGTTAACCCTTCATAAAAATGTGAAACCAATCTCCATGTTTTAAAACCATGATGAAGGCAAGTACTAAGCAAGTCTCGATACCTATCCCAATATTGGTAAAATGTTTCTCCTAGTTTTTGAGTAAAAGTGGTGCCTTGTCTTTTGAAAGAGTTTGTTCTATGAGATGGAAAAAACTTCTTTAAAAACTATTGTTGCATTTCATCTCAAGCACGAGTGGATCCTGGTCTCAAATTTTGTAACCATGTTTTAGCTTTATCTTTTAATAAAAAAGGTAAAAGCTTTAATTTGATGGTGTTTATGCTACAATTTAAATTATTATATGTGTTTTAAATCTCCTTAAATTCTCTTAAATGCAAGTATGGATTTTCCAATTCTAAGCCATGAAAAGAAGGTAAAAGTTGAATAATGTCTGGTTTAAAATTAAAATGAGATGCATTGGAAGGAAAAACTATACATGATGGTGCACTTATTCTTGTGGGATTTATGTGGTCTCTAAGTGTTCTAGTACGGTTATTCTCATTATTCTTATTATGAAATAATTGATTATCTTCTTCGGCCATATTTTCTGAAAATGATGAGGATACCCTACAAAGTTTACCACTTGATGTACGTGACCACACTCTTATGCACGTGTAGGAATAGAATAAAAGGAAAAAGAAAACAAAACAAGAAGAAACAAGAGAAAAGAAACAAAGTCATATACAAGAAAAGTGAAAAGAGAAAATAAATAATAATTATAAACAACAACAATAATAAACAACAATTATAAACAACAACAACAACAACAACAACAATAATAATAGTAGTAATAATAATACTAATAATACTAGTAGTAGAAGAAGTAGTAGTAGTAGAAGTACTAATAATAATAATAAAGAAAAAGAAGGAGAAGAAGATGATGAGAACTTTGAGATGAATATTAATGTAACGATGATAATAACAAATGTCAAGGTTAGAGGATCTACTAACGGTATGTCAAACAAGTATAGTATAAACTCTTATTATTCAATTGAACCACACACAAAGGAGGTTTCAATTTGATTATAGATTGTTAACATGATTACATTAGTCATCTTATTCGATTAATGCTAATACTTGTAAATCTCATCAAGCATTCATGATTATAACTTATGTTAACAACAAATCAAGTTTCTTTCATAGCTTAGGTGTCGGTTATACCATATAGTATGGGCTATGAAAGTGTCAAGCATTTGTTCTACCAAGTGTTATTTAACATAAATCAAGATTAGTCATTTAACATGCAAAGTATTAAAGAGTGAACAAGATATCAAATACAAAACATGTTAGTATCAAACATTAAAGTCCATATTAAGTTTACACTATACTTATTCTTACACCATCAGTGTAATCTTTTCACATTGACATAATAAACTTAGCTAAACATAATAAAAGAAAAAAATTAAAAAAATGAGAATATAAACAAGATAAAAATTAACTAAGTAAAGGAAAGGAAATGAAAGGCATAAACTTGATATTAATGAAAGAAAAGCATAAACAATATAAAAAAAATACAAAGAGAGAAAGCAAAAGCATGATCTTGATTTGGAGACCAATATGCCTAAATGCATGGCAAATGCCTCCTTTTATAGGCTAGAATTGAGAACTATTGATTTGATGACTAATTGATGAGTGGGTGACCAACTCTTGACTTGGTGATAATTCTTATCTTCTTTTGTCTGCCCAAAACGTCATTGATAACATCAAAATTGGAGCCACTTGAAAACATGAAAGTTGTAGGAAATTGTCTCAGCTTTCTTGTGTAAAACATTAAGCTCATTTCAACTTCTAGAACTCCAGATATGGCCAAAATACTGAACAATGCTTGCGCTGGAGGATAGATTTGGGCTTTTTTGTTGTTGTAACAATTTAGATTTGAACATGATCTTTTTAGATCTTGGGCTCCATATAAAAGTTATAGGCCTATGCCTTACTTTTCCATCCATATAAAGTAGATCTAAATCTGAGATCTATAACTCTAGATATGACCTAATTACCGAACAGTGTTCTGATTTGGATTGCACCGACATTTCTTTTCTAAGTTTGGCCATCTCTTTATCCTTTCAATTTCAGTTCTTAAATTCATCAATCAATCTTTTCATTTATGTGGTAGGCCTGCATTTAAAATGAACATTTACCATAAATTAAAGGTATCTTATATTATTAGATATATTATTACACAACATGCTTTAGTTAAGGAGTTATTGATACTTCAAGTGCAAAATGATGATATAAAACCTTGATGAGTAGGTGGCCAACTCTTGACTAGTTGACAATTATTATCTTCTTTTATTTGCCTAAAACGTCATTGATAACATCAAAATTGAAACCACTTGAAAACATGAAAGTTGTAGGAAAATATCTCAGCTTTCTAAAAAAAAAAAAGAGTCATTTGAACTTCAAGAATTCCAGGTATGAGCCAAACACTGAACAATATTTGGGTTGTAGGACAGATTCAGACTTTTTCACTGTTGCTGTAATTTGGACTTGAAAATGATCTTTTTAAATCTTGGGTTCTCATAAAAGTTGTAGGCATATATCTTACTTTTCCATCTATATAAAATAAACCTAAATCTAAGATCTACAACTCCAGATATGATCCAATTACCAAACAGTGTTCCGGTTTGAACTACACCAGCATCTCTTTTCTAAATTTGGCTATCTCTTTATCTTTTTAATTTCAATTCTTAAACTCATCAATCAATCTTTTTATTTATATTATAGGCCTGCATTTAAAATGAACATTTATCATAAATAAAAGGTTTCTTATATTATTAGATATGTTATTATAAACCATGTTTTAGTTAAAAAGTTATTGATACTTTAAGTGCAAACTGATAATATAAAATCTTGATAAAAATACACTTTTAATCACTAACTATTTTTCAAGTGTGGGACGAAACATGTGAAATGAAACCGGAACATTCTTGCTGAGATTTATCTGAAAAATATGGAATGGACTGAGATTTGAAATGAGATGAAAATTGTTTTGTTTTTTGAATTGGTATGGAATATTTTAGTCATTTTGGGCAAAATGGAATGGAATTGACAACCTTGATATAAACGGGTCAAAAACAAGATACTAAAACATAAAAAAACCTAGGATTTTAGCAGACATACCTTCATTATTTACAATTTGATAGCCTTATGTTAACCACAAAAGAAGCACCACTAGCTAAACCATCCTGATCATCAGTGATGTGCGAGTACATCCCTGCCTCTTCAACCATTTCTTCTCCACATAAATGCCATTTTTTTCTCTTTTAGCTATTTATCATCTACTTTTTTTTTCCAACCAATCTAGTTTAAAAAAAAAAGAACCAAACACCTCAAATTTTTCTCTCTTTTTTTTCCTTAAGGAACCTCAACATCACTCTACTCTATCTTCAGCCATTCTATGATCATTTGCTCTTTTTTATAGGTCCAATTGATAAAAGGGATGGTGAATTGAATCCTATTGTATGTATGCGACATTATGGCAAACATCCTTCAAGAGTGAAATCTTTGTGGTGATGGGGAAAATAACATAAAATTCTTATTTCTTATCAGTAAAAAAGGAGATGGTGTTGTTATTTAATATTTTAGTCACTAGGAATCATAACTAGTTTTAGAATCTAGATAAGGGGACTAATTGTGTATAAAGAGGACGTATCACCCTTGGTACACCTTACCTAAAACAAGTTGTATTATTTGTTTGTCTAACATAAACTAAGGTATAATTATATTTTTTAACCGTTTGTCTGTCTAAAGTTCAAGAAAATTCCTTTTCAATAAGAAGATCCTTATCTTATCAGATTAAAATTTAACCATTTTAATACCAAAACAAATAAAATTAGGTTGAGCTATTTTTTTTAATGGTCTTTTTTTTTGAATGTTGCATATGCTAATAGAAGATGCACAATAAAAAAGACTCTATAGGCTGTGGCTTAGTAATTTAAAGATGGGTCTAGTTTTTTTTTTTTTTATGTAGGGTTAAGAATATAGGAACAATTTTTTTTAGCTTTTTTTTTTGTCTCCACCCCAAATTTCTTCTCTCCTTTCTTGTGTGGAATAATGAACTATTTATAAGTAAAACAAATTTATCCTTTTCTTTTTAATTGCTTAGTCCCCAAGCAACCCAAAATCAATTTGGTCCCCTTGTCCAATTTTTTTATATTTTTGTTGTATCTTTTTTTTTATATTTTGATATTTTTAAAAAAGTCAACATCAATATTGACTTAATAGGAAATAAATGATTAATAATTTTGAAATTAGCGCATTAAAAATAGAATGCTTTGAAAATAAATTTTTTGAATTTTTAATTCTTTTGAAAAGATACTAGAAATGCTAAAAACAATGTCAATACTTCAAAAAAATAATTTTTGGTGTTTTTATTATTTTTTTGGTTATTTTCTTGAGTTTTTTTAAATAGTAAGAAAAAGAAAGAAAAAATTAGGTTATGACAATTACCCATCTTCTTATAATATTTATACTATAAAGGCTTGCAAGGGATTTTAGAAAGTAAGTTTGTTAAAGAAAAGAAAAGAAAATGTGTGGAAGTTTTTCCAATTTAGGAGAAAAATTAAGCGATGGTTACCTTTATAGATGTTTGAAAACTCTTTTTTTTTCTTTGAAAATTAAAGGTTTTCATTTAGTTAAAAAAAATTCTTTAAAAGAGAGATCAACTCAAAGAAAAATTACAATTTTGAGCTTTTATAGAGCGGTCATAGTTTGTGATTGAATAACTTACTCATGGTCTTTGTTCAGGTGACCAAACCATGGTTCATGATCGGGTAACTTGCTTATGGTGTGAAAAATATGTAGAATTTTTCATGTATGGTTTCTGTTCATTGGCCCTTGGTTTGTAATCAAGTAATATATCCATGATGTGAAAAATATATCATAGATGGTCCCTATTTGGGTGACCAGCCCATAGTGTGAAAAATATCTAGCATTTTTTATGAATGGACAATGATGTCTTTGATTTTTTTAATGAGATGATTTACCTTCCTTTTCTAAGGTGGGCTATTTACTGATTTTTCTTTGGATTGCCCATGCTTAATTTCTTATCACCAATTAGAGCCTTCTTGGTCTTAGAATCTCTCTTGATTTTTATTTGTCAGAACCTTGTTGGATTTCTAATCAATGAAGCCTTGCTGGGTTTAAAATCTTAACGAGTCCTAATTTGAAGGAGTCTTGTTGACTCTTTTTTAAAAAATTTTATTGTATACACGCGCGCGTAGTGTTATGGTGTCAAGATCAAGAAGTTACCACCTAGTAGTTTAGTTCAATGTCATTAGAAGACTTAAGTGTATTAGTCTTATTTGAAATTATAGGATAATTGGCTGGTTGTGGTTAGAGAAGATATTAGCACATCTAACTCACCTTAGCTGAGGTAAGTTATATTTTGTGGTCTGAATGTGATTTTAAATTTTTTATGGGCTCGAATACTTAGTAAATTCTTATAGGAAAAATCCATATAGGTGCCATAACAATGTTTGCCTACATTTAAAAATGAAAACAAATTCTAACAATATGAACACTAATCCAGAATAGATTGTATAAAATTAAAAGCATAAAAAGTTGAAAATCATTAAAGATCAAGAATTATGAGTTCATTCACTTCGATTAATACTCATAAATCATGATTTTATCAAAATAGATTTAGTTTTAAAATCAACACTCTGGAATTAAAATCACTCTAAAAATTTGTTATTGAAATAAATAAATTGTAAATTATGTACTAATAAAGTTACATCAATGATGCCATGCAAAGAAATGAACCAAAACTGGTCCAAACCAAAAAGTTAATATAATACTCTTTTTAAGAAAGTGAAATGTATTACTTTAGAAAACTCAGCCATAACCTAAAAACCTAAGCTTTGTTAAGTCTCTAAATTAATATTTTAAGCCTCTAAACAGATTGTTGTTATCTTAGTTATCATAAATTACATTATCAATATCAAGCATAGTTATATAAAAAACAAATAAAAAAAATTAAATCATCACAAACATATATTACACTCCAACTTTATAACTACATTATCAATGACAACCAATAAAAATATTAAATTTTAATTTAAAATTTATTTTTTAAATATTTGGAACCTAAACTATATTAAAAATTAAGAACATACGCTAACAAACAAACAAAAAAAAATAATTAATAACTCTACTGCTATGTATCCCAATCACTTTACTTCATTTATCTATGTTTTAGAAAAAAACTTATGAGATTAATCTCTTTGTGTTCATCCTGGTATTTCTCAACTTGCAACAACTATAACAAAAAGAATGCGGTGGTTTATCCCTTGCACTCATTACTATTAATCAAAGATGATTTAGATTATGTAAATACAATGTTTGATAAAAAAAGCCTAAGAAAGGATGAAATACCTGTTACTTACAAGTTTTTCTAGAAAATAAAGTTGTAATTACAGAGATATATTTTTTTCACATCAATAGAATTTTTTATTCAAAGTATCTTCATTTTTTATTCAATAAACCATACATCTAATAAAAAAAATATTTTTTAAAAATTATAAGAAAATAGAATTTTGATTAAGATATATATATATATATATATATATCTTACAAATATCCATTTTTATTATCACACAAAGTTATGATCTTTGTTAGGTGAAGTATTTATATGTATGTCTATTTTTTATTTTGCACAATGATGATAACTTTTTTATTTTAATATCTGACTAATATTAACAATTTTTTTTATGATTTATCAATTCATATATATATATATATTTAATTTAGTTTTTATAAAATTAAAACATCATTGTTATTTTGTTTTTAATTAAAAATGTTTATGATATTTAAAAACATATCCACTATGCTGGAGCCTTTTTCTGTTACATCATAAATTAGCTTTCAACCACCGAAAACATAATGCAGATCCCCTGGATAGTTATCAGTATTAGCACTTGACAATGAGTTAAAGCAAGTACAATAAATTTGATTGTGATGTTTTCAAATTAGTAAACCTACTTAGATGCTACATTGGAGGCTTGTCTAATTTTTTTCTAATGTAGAGAAAGATGCATTGGTTACCTTGCTAACTAAGTAATTTAATTGTTTAAAAATTATAAAAAATTCGAGATATTCTAAAATAATTTTAAAATAAAAAATTAATGATGTAAAAACACTTTTTTACCTTTTAATACAAGTTCTCTAGCTTTTTTAATGAAAGGAAAGATTTTAATTTAACTGTTATAATACACAATAAACGAAGGCAAGTGTAGAGTAATTTTCGCTTTGTTAATTCACTTTGTGGGCAGGTTAACCATTCCGAAGATAAAGAAGGCCAAGTGGAAATGTTTGGCATAAAGAACCAATTGGAAATGGGCAGCTGAGGAAACCAATTGGAAAAGGTTAATTATAAAGAGAGCCAATCACAGCATAGTCAACCGGGAATAGTTGGCAAATAAGGGCAAATAGAAAGGGTTAGTATACTAAGAGATGAAGAGAATAAGAAGGAGATTTTTGTTCTGCTGCATGCTTAGGTATAGCCTTTGACTGATCTGCTGCTGCTAATATGGTTGCAACTTCTATGGACTCAAGAAGATATAACTGTTAATTAGGTGCACCAATATATCTTCTTGCGGGACTCCAAGTTGATTAGGAGCTTCATTAAATTATTTTTACGTGTCTAGTTGACTTGATTTTAAATCTCTTACATATTGCTTTGAAATTCTTGGATACGCGTTCAGATTGAATGTTTTGTTCATGCAAATTAATTAAAGAGTCTCTCTAGCGGCCCAGTATTCATTCAAGAGCTCCAGAAATCTTGAAAAAGCTGGAGGACCCTGGATCATATCATGTGGCAAGCATTTGATTATTACATGAAATGTGCAATGAAATGCAGAAATGATATTGAGATGCATATTCCATTGGAAATTGATTGAAAAAGCAATTTTTAGCAGCTCATTAAAAAAGAGAAAGGAACAGACAAGATTTGTTTAAGATTAGATCTTGGGTTTTAACTTGAGATTGACGCCTTGCAAAACTCGCATCATGGAAATAGCCCAGTTGGAATTCGGAGGTCATAATGCCAAAAACAAAAACAGTAGAGTCCATTGTGAATAATTCTAACATGGCTTGATGGCTTGCAATTAATGACACCCTAATTTGGTTAGCCAGGAAACATGGGGTTTCTTTTGAATAGCGGTCTTTGCCATTCGCAAAGCCCACATCATTTGATAGCAAGGATTATATGGTACATCTTGCACCAGGGGTCTTGGTCTAGTAGTGGAAAGGGTTTATTTCTTTCCACTGTGCATCTGGATTCGAGCCCTAACATGCACGCCTGTCACCCTCGCGATGCTTTACATGCCTACTGGGTTTGCAGGGTATTCAGTGGGCCGTGGGGATTAGTCATAATACGCGCAACCTGGTCCGGACACCCCATATAAAAAAAATGATTATATGGTACATCACCTGAGCAATAGATCTAGGATCTACTAGTTAGAAGACAGATATAGATCTGGCCATTATTAACAAGGTCAAATATATGTAGAAATAGATAGTTCATAGAGCCAAATGGAAAGGCTTAGTATGTATAATCAGTAGGAAGAAAAGTAGACTAAGCATTACAGCAGTAGTCATAAAATACTTCCAGCTGGAGAAGGTGGTTTATCCTTTGCTGTTAGCTTGACTCTCTGTACAACAATTTCTATTTGGTATTATGAGATAGTCATTTCCAATTGGTTTCCTAAACCAATCATTTCCAATGTATTACGAGATAGTCATTTCCAATTGGTTTTCTAAACCAATCATCTCCAATGATGTCCTAAAATCATGAATGGGACTAGTAGAATATATCTAAATTTTAAAAAAAAATTAATTATGTGAAACTAAAATAATAACTAAAAAAATTATAATTTTTAATTTGATGTTTGATTGCATTTAAATTTTATAAGAGTTTTTAGATACTTTTTTTTTTGAAATAGTTATGAAATTACTATTATGAGTATTAAATCTTTAAATTTTAAATATCACACACAGACGTGATTTTTATAATTTATAATTTATAATCTTGAATTTTTATTTTTATTTTCTGGTTGAGATATGGTTTCTAACTTTTTAAACTTTATAGGAAGAAAGATTTTGTCATTGTTATTTATAAAACCTATAAACTTAAAGTTGATGTTGGTAACTCCTATTACTTATTAAAGTTCCCGTGTTATTTTTTTATTTTGCTATTTTTAGCTTTCTTTCCCCTGCATCAAGTAGCCAATGCCTAAAAAATGTGAGAAATGAAAATGAAAATTTGATTATAATTTTAAGATGGTGATTATTTATAATTCATGCAATATACATGGACAAAAACAAGCGAGTTGATTATAGCTTTACTGGAGAATTAGAACAACGATAACTTTTCTGAATGCGTCTGCCTCGAGAGTGACAAACTAATTGCAATGCCATTTTCTTTTGCCTTTATGGAACTAGAATGGTGTGATTTGCATAATTTCAAGGTTGAATATTTTTGTTTAGAGCTTGATGTTTCTGGCAAATTCTAATATCCAAAATGTAAACCAGTTTTTTCCCCGCATTCCATACCTGGTCACTTGAATCAATATCCTTTGTGAATGAAATTGCAAACCTATTGATTATAACACATCATTGATTAGCTTCTATGATCTTTTATATATCACACTTCTTGTTTTATCTTTTTTTTTTGTTTTTTTTCCCGTTAGACTTTCGTTAGGGACAATATCTTGAACATGGCATTGAAAACAAAAATAACATAACAAAAAAAATAAAAATTGAATTCTTAGAGATGCCATGATACCTACAAGACATGCTATAGGTCCAACCCTGACACCACCCTCGACGAAAACATATGGAGTTCTATTTGAAAACTGATTGCTCAATGTCTAGGACTAAGTAAACCATGGCTTTCTTTAATATGATTATCTACTTCGTACATTATAGCAGTCATCATGATTAAACTCTTTGGTGGCACTACAAAGAACAAGTTAAGGCCACATATGACTTCTTTATGATTTACGAGGAGCGATGAGGATTGGATTTTCTGTTAGAGAAAATCAGGAGACAAGCAGAGCAGATACGTAGTTCTCTCCTCCTTACACTTATATAATTTAAAATCTTTTTAGTGAATATAATTACAATAATGTCATGTTCATTATAAAAAAAATCTATCATATTAACAAAATTTGCTACAGCTAATAGTATTCCTGATAGAATTATCGGAAAATAAATAATAAAATTAGTTTCAGTTAATCACATCTTAATCGAAAATGTTACAACATAATTACTACCTACTGACTCCATAGAAAATAAGTTAAGGCACAAAGTCTTTCTTATGAAATACGCATGCTTTCAAGCCATTTCCGGTGGGGATAAATAGTAACGTAATAGAAAATAATGGGATAGCTTAGGAAAAGCTTTTTGCATCAAAGAGCGTTGGAGTGTTGGTTTTCAAGAATTTCAATGCTTTCAATCAAGCAATCCTCATAAAAACATGGTTGGAGGATGAAAATTCTTTGGTGGCTGAAATTCTGAAACTTTGTTATTCTCATGTAGCCGTTTCATGGATGCTAAAATTGGTCAATATCTAAGCTTTATTTGAAGTAGCATATGGTGCAGGACAGGTTTAATGATGAGCATGTTGGGGAAAAAAAAGTGTGGTAGCTTGATAAAAATAAAAAGAAGAATAAAAAGAATGATAATTTTATTAAGAGTTTTCTCAAAATATACATCTTTAGCTCTTCTCTATTATCTCTCTATATTTGTGTATAATGTTTATGATTTCAAGCCTATTTACAGGTCTCAAGTTTTAGATAATCAATGAATTGAACTATTTAAAGGAAATCCTAATCTAATAAGGAATTTAACATTCTAATTACATAAAAATTCTAAAAAATTTATCCATTATAAATTCTTCTTTACCAAGGATTCCTACATTAACTAGATTTCTCCTTTAGCTAATATTAAAACTCCTACAAATTCTAAATCCTATTAGCTAAAATTCTAATTGATATTAAACTTCAACACTCTTTGTTAATATCAATTGTCATCATTCTTTCATATTTTATTTCTCTTCATGATGTCCTGCCTTAATAGCATTGATGTTGTTCATATTTTGTCATTCAAAAAATAAGGAAGGTAGTTTCACCATTATGCTCAACATTGATTTTATTTTTCCAAATCTTGTTTGTATTTCTAAACCTTTAACCAAATTCTTGACTTTTTCAAATGAGATTAACTATCAGGCTTGCATGTTTTCCATTTCTTATAGCTTACCTTTAATGTTATCAATTAAAACAAAAACTTCATTGTAATTAATTTCTTTATTTTAACTATAGCATTTTGCCATTAATTGTGCCTTGTATCTCTCAACCTCTCTCTTAACATTTTTTTCTTCTTTATAGATCCATTTGACACCTATTGGTTTCTTTTTATTTAGTCTAGGAACCAATCTCTATGTGTCATTTTTCTCAATTGGTGCAATCTCTTTAACTATATCAATTCTTCATTTTGCATCATTTGTTGCTTCTTCAAACACTATAGCATCGCATATAGCAAGATGAAAATATAATGTTACATCATCAATAGTATTAGTTACCTTATATAAGTTATTAAGACTCTTCATCTTTTTTGGTGGACTTGGTAGAGTGTCATTACTGAGCTTTTATTCGAAGAAGAAGAAGTTAAACTTATTGGTGTTTGTGTTTGTAGAGGTGTGACTATAGATTTTTTGATGATCTTCATATCTTTCCTTGTCTTTATCAAGGATCAATAATAAGTTATATTTCTCATTATCATTTACCTTCCAATCCCTTGCTCCTTTTTCATTGAACTCAACATCTTTACCAATCACCTTATTTTCTTCATTAGGGTTGTAAAACTTGTATCCTTTGGAATTTTAGTTATGACCCATAAAAATCATCCTTTTGCTTTTGTCATCTAACATGGTCCTTACTTGATCATTTATATGCAGATAACCAATGCTTCCAAAAACTTTCAAGTGAGAGATACTTAGTTTTCTTATACTCCATGCTTCTTGTGGAGTCATGTCATTCAAGTTTTTAGTAGGACATCTATTTGACAAGTAGATATGTAACATCCTCATTTCTAAAACCAACATATTAATCATAAAAAAAAGAAAAAAAAAGGAACATTGTAAAATTTTATTTTTTACTTTATTTTTTTTATTGAACTCATAAAAAGTTTATTAAAATTTCTATCAAAATTTCAGTAGAGTCTCCACTATACTAGGAGGTCCCAAATTATCAATAAATTATTTATACACATCTTATATTCATTGTTCATACATACATATATATATATATATATATATATATATATATATATTCCAATCATTCCAAGTCTTGAACTATAACACCCTAAACTTTTAAGATAAAATCCACACAATTATCAAGTTATAAAAATAAGAAGAATCACAAGAAGTTTTTTTTCCCCTTAAATTAATAGATAACCATTAGTTAACAATTATAATTACATTCATACATTAGCATAATTACTACTTAAATAAAATAATACTTAAGGTTTTAATAAAATAGTACCATCAACATATTCATAAGGCACCAGTTCCAAACTAGGATACTGGTCTAACCATCAGCCTAATATCAAGGCACTAGTTCTAAACTACAACACTAGTCCAAATATCAACCCATTCATCGTGCACCAATCCTAAACTAAGAATTGGTTTAACCATCATTCAAACACTACATATAAAACTAAAATTTGAACCACATCTCATTAGGGGCTAATTTAAAGAATTAAATGAGACTTTAAATAAGAAATCTAAGTGTCAGACACCTGCCTGAAATCTATGCTTTGCTAGTCTTCCCCTACTCTCATTTATTTCCCATAATTTTACCTGTACCAATAGTTACACTAATTTAAATTTCAAGTCTTGACCACACATACACATATATACACACTGCTTCATAATTCAATATTGTGTAAAAATAAATAAATTTCAAACAGAAGTTATCAATCTACAAGTTTTAGGTGGTTTAACATAACGGATTCCAAACACTATTTAGTATTTTGAGTATAATCAGAGCTATATAACTTATTTTTATGCTTGGTTTGTTTCTTTGGAATGCTAAAAAATAGGTCTACAACTTTTATGAAGATGAATATACCTAGTTGTTCCATCTACATGCCTAAATTCACAAATTGTAGAAACCTAAAAATCTATCTTGTTGATTCCTGATTTTGACCTATCTTTGATTTTGCTTCCATATTTAGTGTTTTGTCACTCTAATTTAAGCAAGGTCAATTTCATTTGAAAAGTAACATCCATGTCTACAACTTTAATAATGATAATATCTTAAATTATGTCATCTTAAGGTTTAAATCTTAGTAGAGAAATTAAGAGATAACTTGTCCAATTTTAATTTCTAAGTTCAACAAGTATAAATTTATTTCCCACATATTTTTCCATAATTTCCAGCCACTATAAACATAAAATGGCTCTACCTATCATTATTAACAAACTTCTTAAACCTATACTAAGATATTCTAAAATCTCAATTATTCAAGAAAAACATAAACAAATTCAAGTGACTTAATAAGAGAGCTTGTTACCTTTTATTATATAAAAAATAAGTTAAGAGATTAAGAACAACCTGTTTTCTTTTTTTCCTTCCTTTCCTTTTCTAATTGTAATGGCCCGGTTGTACGACTTGATCAATGTTAAAAGTTCCCAAGATACTCTCTTAATTTGAGGGTATTTTTTTCTACCAAAAATTCAGCAAAGTTTTGTTTGTATTTGAAACATCCCAAGTTATCAACTACTATCAATTTATTCAATTAAATCATCATTACGAGGTCCTATAATCCCGAACCTTATATCAAACATCATAATCAACACCTCATACAATCCACATAATTGATATGTATCTTACAAGTAAGTTCAATATGAACATAGCCAACATATTATATCATAAAATTTAAAAGAAAAGGAATATTATCATGTAAAGAAAACATTACATCATAATAAGTGTTCTTAAACATTTCAAAAGGATTAATTACAAGATAGCTAAAGTACTATATGCTAAGCTGAACTTTTATAAATACATCAAGGTTTACTCAAAAGCATACAACTTAAAAGCGTTATTTCCCTTGTCGTTTAAGTTGAATATTTATATAAATTTGACAAGTAAAGACCTAATCTAGTGATCTCCTTGGATATTTGATGGACCTGTTACATAAATAAATATACCACTATACTGATAAAAGAAATATACATTTGCTCATGTAATATATATGAATTCTATCAGACAACTTATATTTTTTTATAAATCTTTTAAACTTATTTAACACTCATTTGCATATTCTTAATTTGAATACTCCTATTTACTTGCATGAATCGGGTGACCTTGCAAAGTTTGTTCTTGTGATTCACCTCCTAGCAATCCTATCATGGATGCCATTAGCCAAAGCTAATATTATAATTCACCTCCTGACAATCCCATCATGGATGCCATTAGCTGAAACTAATCTTGTAATTCATTTCTCGATAATTTTATCATGGATGCCATTAGTTGAAGCTAATCTTATAATATGCTAGACTTTATTTACATTTAGCATAATATTTATTATAATTGCATTCATCAGAAAAATTTTAAATTATATAAGTGACTCGGCCCAAAATAGGTGGGTTGGACCCAAACCAAAATGGTTGGGCCGAACTCGGCCCAAAAAATTACATCAACTTGGGGATGGGCTAGACCCAGCCCAACCAACTAGGCTGGGTTAGAATAGGTCCAGCTCGAAGCAACTTAGTCACTATCAGCCCAGTGACTAAGTTGCATGAGATGGTGCAACGTGACTTATAATTCATGTTGCACTATTCTCATGTATAGAGAAGGAAAGAAATGAAGAAGAGAGGATGGAGGCTTACTTGGCGTTGGGAGCTGATGGATGAACTAGCGGCACACGGTGAGACTAATAGTGGAGAGAATAGTGGTTGGCTTTGGTCACCGCTAAAAGAAGAAAAAGAAACAAAGACATGTGAAGGAGAAGAGAAATTTATGGTTGGAGCTGTTGGAGTGGCGAAAGAGAGAGCTAGTACCCTGATTGCTTTTGAAAAGGAAGGGAGCTTCACAGCAAGGAGGTGGCCGCTACTTCTGCTATTGCTGTAGCTGATTGATACTTAAAAATGTATTTTTATCAAGGTTTTATATTATCATTTTACACATGAAGTATTAATAACTCCTTAACTAAAACATGTTTTATAATAATATAAGATAACTTTAATTTATGGTAAATGTTCATTTTAAATACAAGCTTATCACATAAATGAAAGGATTGATTGGTGAATTTAAGAGCTGAAATTGGAAGGACAAAAAGATGGCCAAACTTAAAAAAGAGATGTCGGTGCAATCCAAACCGCAACATTGTTCGGTAATTGAGTCATATCTAGAGGTGTAAATCTCAGATTTGGGTCTACTTCATATGGATGGAAAGGTAAGACATAGGCCTATAACTTTCATATGAAGCCCAAGATCTAGAAAGACCATTTTCAAGTCTAAATTGTAGTAATAACAAAAAAGTCTAAATTTATCTTCCAGCCCAAGCACTATTAAGTATTTGACCCATATCTAGAGTTCTAAAAGTCTAAAGAAGCTGAATTTTTACATAAGAAAGCTGAGACAATTTCCTACAACTTTCATGTTTTCAAGTGACTCTAATTTTGATGTTATTAATGACGTTTTGGCAGACAAGAGAAGATAAGGATTGTCACCAAGGCAAGAGTTGGTCACCCACTCATCAATTAGTCATCAAATCAATAGTTTCTAATTTTGACCTATAAAAGGAGGGATTTGCCATGCATTTAGACATCTTTGTTTCTAGATCAAGATCATGCTCTTGCTTTCTCTCTTTGTATTTTTTGTAATGTTTATGCTTTACTTTCATTAATATCAAGTTTATGCCTTTCATTTCCTTTCCTTTACTTAGTTAACTCTTATCTTATTTATATTCTTATTTTGTTTATTTGTTTTTCTTTCTTTTATTATGTTTAGCTAAGTTTATTATGTCAAGGTGAAAAGGTTACACTAATGGTGTAAGAATAAGTATAGTGTAAACTTAATATGGATTTTAATGTTTGATACTAACATGTTTTGTATTTGTTATCTTGTTCACTCTTTAATACTTTGCTTGTTAAATAACTAATCTTAATTTATGTTGTATAACACTTGTTACAACAAATTCTTGGCACTTTCATAGCTGATACTGTATGGTATAACCGTCACCTGAGCTATGGAAGGAACTTGATTAGTTGTTTTTCTTTCTTTTATTATGTTTAGCTAAGTTTATTATGTCAAGGTGAAAAGGTTACACTAATGGTGTAAGAATAAGTATAGTGTAAACTTAATATGGATTTTAATGTTTGATACTAACATGTTTTGTATTTGTTATCTTGTTCACTCTTTAATACTTTGCTTGTTAAATAACTAATCTTAATTTATGTTGTATAACACTTGTTACAACAAATTCTTGGCACTTTCATAGCCGATACTGTATGGTATAACCGTCACCTGAGCTATGGAAGGAACTTGATTAGTTGTTAACATAAGTTATAATTATGAATACTTGATGAGATTTACAAGTATTAGCATTAATCCAATAAGATGACTAATGTAATCATGTTAACAATCTATAATCTAATTGGAACCTCCTTTGTGTATGGTTTCTAATTGAACAATAAGAGTTTATACTATACTTGTTTGACATACCATTAGTGAAACCTCTAAACCTGACATTTTTTTTTATTATTGTTTAATCCTTACATTGATATTCCATCTCAAAGTTCTCATCTTCTTTCTCTTATTCTCTATCTCTTTCTTTACTACTACTACTACTACTACTACTACTACTACTATTTCTATTAGTATTGTTGTTTATAATTTTCGTTTATAATTTATACAATTAACCTTCCTGTGATTCACCCCTGGTCTTGCCGGGTTATTTATTACTTCAACACTCCTGCACTTGGGAGAAGACATCAATCCTTTCATCGCGTTAAGTTCTTATATAAATTATAGCATTTATTTTATTTTCTCGTTTCACTTTTCTTGTATATAACTTTGTTTCTTGTCTCTTCTTTTGTTTTCTTCTTTCTTTTATTCTATTCTTACATGTGCATAAGAGTGTGGTCACGTACATCAAGTGGTAGACTTTGTAGGGTATCCTCATCATTTTCAGAAAATATAGTCGAAGAAGATAATTAATCACTTTATAATGAGAATAATGAGAATAACCGTTGATTAGTACTTAAAAGTGCATTTTTATCATGGTTTTATATCATCATTTTGCACTTAAAGTATCAATAACTCCTTAACTAAAGTACGTTTTATAATAATTTATCTAATAATATAAGATACCTTTAATTTATGGTAAATGTCCATTTTAAATGCAAGCCTATCATATAAATGAAAGGATTGATTGATGACTTTAAGAATTTCAATTGCAAAGGCAAAGAGATTATCAAACTTAGAAAAGAGATGTCGGTGCAATCCAAACCAGAACACTGTTCGGTAATTGGGTCATATCTGGAGCTATAGATCTCAGATTTAGGCCTACTTTATATGGATGGAAAGGTAAGACATAGGCCTACAACTTTCATATGGAGCCCAAGATCTAAAAAGGCCATTTTCAAGTCCAAATTATTGCAACAACAAAGAAGCCCGAATCTGTCCTCCAGCCCGAGCACTGTTCAGTATTTTGGCCATATCTGGAGTTCTAGAAGTCGAAATGAGCTGAATTTTTTACACAAGAAAGCTGAGACAATTGCCTAGAACTTTCATGTTTTCAAGTGGCTCTAATTTTGACGTCATCAATGACGTTTTGGGCAGACAAGAGAAGATAAGGATTGTCACCAAGTCAAGGGTTGGCCATCTACTCATCAATTAGTCATCAAATCAATAGTTCCCAATTTTGGCCTATAAAAGGAGGCATTTGCCATGCATTTAGGCATCTTGGTGTCCAGATCAAGATCATGCTCTTGTTTTCTCTCTTTGTATTCTTTATGCTTTGTTTTCATTAATATCAAGTTTATGCCTTTCATTTCCTTTCCTTTCTTTAGTTAACTTTTATGTTCTTATTTTGTTTATCTATTTTTCTTTCTTTCATTATGTCTAGCTAAGTTAATTATGTCAAGGTGAAAAGGTTACACTAATGGTGTAAGAATAAGTATGGTATAAACTTAATATGGACTTTAATGTTTAATACTAACATGTTTTATATTTGTTATCTTGTTCACTCTTTAATACTTTGCTTGTTAAATGATTAATCTTGATTTATGTTGTATAACAATTGGTACAACAAATGCTTGGCACTTTCATAGCCCATACTGTATGGTATAACCGACACCTGAGCTATGAAAGGAACTTGATTTGTTGTTAACATAAGTTATAATCATGAATGCTTGACGAAATTTACAAGTATTAGCATTAATTGAATAAGATGACTAATGTAATCATGTTAACAATCTATAATCTGATTGGAACCTCCTTTATGTGTGGTTTCCAATTGAACAATAAGAGTTTATACTATACTTGTTTGACATACCATTAGTGGAACCTCTAACCTTGACATTTGTTATTATCATTGTTTAATCTTTACTTTAATATTCTATCTCCAAGTTCTCATCATCATCATCATCTTCTTCTCTTTCTTTATTATTATTATTATTATTATTATTATTGTTGTTGTTGTTGTTGTTGTTGTTGTTGTTGATAATTTGTACAATAACCTCCCTGTGGTTCGACCCCGGTCTTGCCGGGTTATTTATTACTTCGACACTCCTGCACTTGGGAGAAGACATCAATCTTTTCGTCGTGTCAACCGTGTTAGAACACTTAGAAACCAAATGAATCCCACAAGAACAAGTGCACCATTATGTATATTTTTTCCTCATGATGCATCTCATTTTAATTTTAAGCCAGACATTATTCAACTTTTACCTTCTTTTCATGTCTTAGAATTAAAAAATCCATACTTGCATTTAAGGGAATTTGAGGAGGTCTGCAACACATATAATAATTCAAGTTGTAGCATGAACACCATCAGATGCATTTAGGCATCTTGGTTTCCAGATCAAGATCATGCTCTTGTTTTCTCTCTTTGTATTCTTTATGCTTTGTTTTCATTAATATCAAGTTTATGCCTTTCATTTCCTTTCCTTTGCTTTGTTAACTCTTATCTTATTTATGTTCTTATTTTGTTTATCCATTTTTCTTTCTTCCATTATGTCTAGCTAAATTAATTATGTCAAGGTGAAAAGGTTACACTAATGGTGTAAGAATAAGTACTTTAGTTAAGGTGTTATTGATACTTCAAGTGCAAAATGATGATATAAAACTATGATAAAAATGCAATTTTAAGTTCTAATCACTAGACATAATGAAAGAAAGAAAAATAGATAAATAAAATAAAAATATAAATAAGATAAAAGTTAACTAAGTAAAGGAAAGGAAATGAAAGACATAAACTTGATATTAATAAAAGCAAAGCATAAACATTACAAAAAATACAAAGACAGAAAGCAAGAACATGATCTTGATCTAGAAACCAAGATGCCTAAGTGCATGAAAAATGCCTCCTTTTGTAGGCCATAATTAGGAACTATTGATTTGATGACTAATTAAAGAGTGGGTGACCAACTCTTGACTTGGTGACAATCCTTATCTTCTCTTGTCTGCCCAAAAAGTAATTGGTAACGTCAAAATTATAGCCACTTGAACATGAAAGTTCTAGGAAATTATCTTAGCTTTCTTGTGTAAAACATTCTGCTCATTTTGACTTCTAGAACTCCACATATGACTAAAATACTGAACAGTACTCGGGTTGGAGGACATATTCGGGCTTATTTGTTGTTACAACAATTTGGACTTGAAAATGACCTTTTTAGATCTTGAGCTCTCCATATGAAAGTTGTAGGCCTAGGTCTAGCGTTACATTTATATAAAGTAGATCTAAATCTAAGATCTATAACTCCATATATGACCTAATTACCGAACAATATTCCGGTTTGGATTGCACTAACATCTCTTTTCTAAGTTTGGCCATCTCATTATCCTTTCAATTTCAGTTCTTAAATTCATCAATCAATCCTTTCATTTATGTGATAGGCCTGCATTTAAAATGAATATTTACCACAAATTAAAGGTATCTTATATTATTAGATATATTATTATAAAACATGCTTTAGTTAAGGAGTTATTGATACTTCAAGTGCAAAATGATGACATAAAACCTTGATAATAATACACTTTTTAAGTATCAATCACTACAATAGTCGTAACAGAGAAGCATGAGTAGAGCTTCTATTGCAAGTATATGACTTTATCTTCCTTTTTAATAATGTTGAATAATGAAAATACTTTATTATGAATGTTATTGTATTGTGTTAATTTAGAAATCAGATTATCAAATGCTTAAATGTTAACAATTGATTAACTTTGGCTAATGACATCTGAATGAATGACTTGGACAAATGAATGATTAGCTTTGGGAACCTACTTTTGTAAAGAATCATGTAGTTGCATTCTAAATCATGACGTATTTTGTATGAATCAATGTATTGAATGTATAATTATTATTAGATCCTTTTATGTCCATACATGTTTATTTTAAATGCAAACTTCTAATCATGCAAACATAATATTATGAGTTTAAGTAAGATTCACTTTTAAATGAAACGTTGATTGTTGTTGATGCATGAATTGTATATTAACGATGTGAAGGAACATGTTGGCCGATTACCTACATGATTCATGTTAAGTAAATTTTTTTTTCTGGGCTTGAAAAGCCAAGTTGTTACATTCAAACTCGGTCTTATTGGGTTATTTATTATTTCAATACTTCTACAATTAGGAGAAGACATCAACCTTTTAATCATGTCAATCTAGATATGGACTTTAATATCTGTAGGGTGTAATATTACATGATAAAGTACACACTCATGTATTAAAAATACAAGGTGTAAAAATATGATGCTAAAATTCAGAAAATGGAAATTTACCATAAATTAAAGGTATCTTATATTATTAGATAGATTATTATAAAACGTACTTTAGATTATCATCAATCCCCGGCAATGGCGCCAAAAACTTGACACGACGAAAAGATTGATGTCTTCTCCCAAGTACAGGAGTGTCGAACCACAGAGATGTTATTGTACAAATTATAAATAACAACAATACAACAACAACAATAATAGCAATAACAACAATAATAATAGTAGTAATAATAATACTAGTAGTAGTAGTAGTAATAATAATAAAGAAAGAAGAAGAAGATGATGATGATGATGATGATGAGATATTAAAGTAAGGATTAACAATGATAATAATAAATGTCAAGGTTAGAGGTTCCACTAATGGTATGTCAAACAAGTATAGTATAAACTCTTATTGTTCAATTGGAAACCACACATAAAAGAGGTTCCAATCAGATTATAGATTGTTAACATAATTACATTAGTCATCTTATTCAATTAATGCTAATACTTGTAAATTTCGTCAAGCATTCATGATTATAACTTATGTTAACAACAAATCAAGTTCCTTTCATAGCTCAGGTGTCGGTTATAC
>SRLM01000579.1:215751-244231 GCA_015708895.1 Populus ilicifolia
CTTTCTTTTTCACATTCAGTTTCCTCTTCACAGTGCATAGATCTTTCAAAAATTTAGCATAGGAAGGAATCCGTTTAATAGCATCCAGCAAAGGTATATTGATTCTTACCTGTTTAAAAATTTCAAAAATTTCAGAGTTGTAATTGACTTTCCTTTGTTTAGTCATGGCCTGAGGAAATGGAATTGCTGGCGGAGAATCAGTCTTTTCTTTGCAATTTTCAGGTTCAACCTCTTCCTTACCCTCAGAGATTGACTTATCATCTTTCTCATAAGGTTCAAGAGAAGGTTTTTCAATAACCTTACCACTGCGAAGAGTAGTGACTGATTTGACTTGATCCATGTGTTGGCTTCCGGAACTACTTGCATTTGCATTGTATTGCCCCTTGGGATTTTGTTGTGGTTGAGAAGGAAACTTACCTTTCTATTGGAAACTGAGAGCAGATGTTAATTTTGCAAGAGTATCTTTAAAATTTGTCATGTTTTGAGCAAGTTGAGTATTGATTGTCTCTTGCTTTTCAATGAATGCATACAATGTTTCCTCAAGATTTCTTCTAGGAGGTGGAGCATAAGGAGGTGCATAACCATGAGAATTTTGGAAATTATGATGTGCTTGAAATGGTGGTTGTGAAGTTTGTGCATCACTCTTCCAGCTAAAATTTGGATGATTTCTCCAACCAGGGTTGTATGTTTGTGAGTATGGGTTATGGTTGGCCCTTTGGAAACTGTTTAAAGCATGGGCTTGTTCATAAAGACATTCCTTAAAAGAAGGGAAGGTTGGACAGTTATCGGTTGAGTGTTCATTTGTTTCACATATTTGACATGCAATGTTTTCAACATATTTTAATTAACCACTCTTTTCCAATTCTATGAACAAGTATGGATTTTCCAATTCAAAACCATGAAAAGAAGGTAAAAGTTGAATAATGCCCGACTTAAAATTAAAATCAGATGCATCGGGAGGAAGAACTATGCATGATAGTGCACTTGTTCTTGTTGGATTCATGTGGTCTCTAAGTGTTCTAGCACAGTTATTCTCATTATGAAGTGATTGATTATCTTCTTCAACCATATTTTCTGAAAATGATGAGGATACCCTACAAAGTCTACCACTTGATGTACGTGACCACACTCTTATGCACGTATAGGATAGAATAAATGGAAAAGGAAAACAAAAAGAAAGAAAGAAAAAGTTATATACAAGAAAAAGTGAAAAGAAAAAATAAACTAAAAATTATAATTTATACAAAACTTACCTCCCCGGCAACGGCGCCAAAAACATGACACGACGAAAAGATTGATGTCTTCTCCCAAGTATAGGAGTGTCGAAGTAATAAATAACCCGGCAAGACCGGGGTCGAACCACAGGGATGTTATTGTACAAATTATAAATAACAACAATACAACAACAACAATAATAGCAATAACAACAATAATAATAGTAGTAATAATACTACTACTACTACTACTAGTAGTAGTAATAAAGAAAGAGAAGAAGAAGATGATGATGATGATGATGAGATATTAAAGTAAGGATTAACAATGATAATAATAAATGTCAAGGTTAGAGGTTCCACTAATGGTATGTCAAACAAGTATAGTATAAACTCTTATTGTTCAATTGGAAACTACACATAAAAGAGGTTCCAATCAGATTATAGATTGTTAACATAATTACATTAGTCATCTTATTCAATTAATGCTAATACTTGTAAATTTCGTCAAGCATTCATGATTGTAACTTATGTTAACAACAAATCAAGTTCCTTTCATAGCTCAGGTGTCGGTTATACCATATAGTATGGGCTATGAAAGTGCCAATGAAAATAACCTAAATATTTTATCCAATTGATGCAACCATATTATTTGATAGTTTCACCAATATTTAACTAGTGTTTAGCCTATGCTATATATATAAAATGCCTTGATATTCTTTGTTTTATATTTTGAAGGCATTTTTGGATGCAAGATGCAAAAAGGAGTAAATCAAAAGTAATTGACATATTTGATATTCAGTTGATATTTTGTGCAGAACGTTAGTTCTAGAAATCAAAATGAAGTGATTCTAGTGGCACTAAAAAGCTAATATCCATACCTTTCTGGAAATCTAAGTCAAGAAAAATAAAAAGATAAAGAGCATGGAAATCACATCCTTCAAAGTCAAATCTTGCATTCAGCTAGTGTTGACCTTTGGTCATTCAAAATTCAATATCTGGAGCTTTAGAAGTCCAATTGATGCAAAATATTTTTTTTTGGATTCCTGACTCAAAGGCCTAGAAATGCTAAAATGTTCAGCTGAAAATGATGTCAAATGAGGAAGATATGATTTTTTGAAGATAACAATTGAATTCTTCCAGCAAACAGGTTTCGTGAAGAAATGAGTCCAAATTACATTTTGAAGTTTCTAAACTGTCATCCAAGTTGTAATTTTAGCAATCTAGCTCTCTAGTAAATCAATCTTGAAGGTCAAGGAAGGTAGCCACCAACCTCAAACCACCAAAAATAAACCAGCTGCAAGTTGGAATACTGCCATTGTTAAAGAAGATGGCTTCCATTATCAAAGAAAGAAGGCCAACTTGTGAGAGTTAAAGAGGGCTACTGGTGTAGCATTTGCAGCCTCTTGACATTGTTAAAGAAAGAGGCTACAATGGTGGGTTGTTGGTGGCTACTACTAATGTCAAAATTTGGCAGCCACCATTATTGATAAAGGAGCAAGAAAAGCTGTCATTGAAGCCTATAAATAGACACCAAGAGAGCCAAGAAAAGAAAAGGAGAGAGTGCAGTAGAATCGAAGAGAGGAGACAATAGCTAGAAGTGAAGAAACACAAACTCTCCTCTCTACATACTAGAAATAATTCTTTCTTTTTATCTTTAAGAGTAGTTGTTCAATAGATATGCAAGGCTAAGCTCTTTTCTTGATTGCAAGGATGTAAAAACCTTCGGATTTCAAGTACTCTAAGATTTATTCTTCCATTTATTTTTAGTTTGTATTATGAATGAGTATGATTGTTTTCCTATGCATATTTTCTATCATTGTTATTGATAATTGCTAGAGCGGACTCTATGTTATTATTATGAACAATCTATTGCTAAGTTTGGTATCAAAACCGCAGTTATGGTATATAAACTTGTGAAGGAATTATGGTATATAAACTTGTGAAGCAACTAAGCTTGATAATTGTGGTGGAACTACGCTATTAAACTTAGGGAAAACATTTGATCAAAGCAACACAAGCATACAACTTGGTTATTAAGATTAATAAATTTATCTAGATCTTAAGGCTGCTATTAGATTAAATCATTAGTGCGGACACTGTGATTATTTGTTGGTTAAGGCTAGTTATACGGTGGATCCATTAATTAACCAAAATTAAAAAAAGATAAAAATTCAGAATATAAACTGGAGTTTTGTTTTAACGATCGGTTCTGATTTCTGTAGGTGGATGTGTGCTTGCGATCAAGGTTTGTTTTCTTAATAAAATTGATTTTGTTTACTAGTTTAATTGCTGCAATATGTTAGATGATCACAATCCAAACCCCCTCAATTACATAACGTACACCATAATAATCTGACTTGAAACTTCCTTGTGAGATCGACCCTTTGCTTGCTCTATACTATCTTGGATGTTTTAAGTTAGAGTAATTAATTTGTATGATCGCGACATTGCAACACCAATTTATGAGTTACTATGCCAATTATTTTAGCCAAAATTATATTATTTCATTCTTAAAATAAACATTCTTGTAATTGACTCAGTTAACTTTGAATCAAGTTTGTTTAGATCAATTAAATCACTAACAATTTGGTCAGGTCAAGCAAGTTTCAATTTAACTGCTTAAGAAATTTCTACAATAAAGGAATCAATAGGAAACAATTCTCCAACATATAGTAATATCAATTCCATCTAGGGAACTACAACAACATTATATGTGAATGTTAACAGAACGAACTTAGATTTTTCCGTTTTCTGGAGAACAACTAAAATATTAATTAGCTGATCCTTTCACACACACGTATTATCGTCACATTTCAATTGAAAATTAAATAATGACATAATACGAAAGGTTTTCTTTCGATGCAGTATTGAATAGTTGATTTTTTTGGCTTTACCATTGTATACTATAGAGATGTTTTCGTCTTTGACCCGTTCCAAAACTAGAGCTCTAGTGGTTCAGCACTTGATAGGCTAATTGCGTTCAATGATTCAAAGCACCATCAAGTGAATCCAAGCCAAGTTTCCTCCCAGTCAAGAGCGATGGAAGTCAAGTAATTAGAGGAACGTGCAGGGCCAATTTGGATGTCAGAATCATGGAATCAAAGTATCAAACTAACTATTTGGGATAAAAAATAGTTGTGTTAAATCGCTGCACGTATATCCAATGGCAGTGCTTAACTTATCTTTACAAAAGACCCACTAATTACGGTAAAATACTTGATTGTGAAGTAGATTGATTTGAAACCAAATTAATGATTATTTTAGGATTCTATCCTACTAGTTACTAAATAATCAAAGGTTTTTTTTAAAGAGACTCACTAATTAAAGTTATTAAACTATTTCTAACTACTATGTATACATGCTATTAGCATCCCTTCATAAGAAACATAAAATTATTATAAAATTTTATTTTTTATAACAATATTATTATCATCATTTTTATTTTAGCATATTATAATACAAATTACATTCAGGTAATTACCAACAACATTATTTTATAATGAACTTACATTTTTTATTTTTATTTTAAAGAACTAGCATTATTTTATAGTGATTTATTTTTCTTAGAATTGTTTTTCCTATTTTTTTACAAGTTTTGATATTGCTTCATTTTAAATCACTATATTGGTTTGATTTTGAATTAAACCTTTTTTTTCTGTTCAGTTTATGATTGAATGAATGTTTTTAAGTCAACTCAATCATGTCAAAACCGGGTTAAATACTTAAAACTTTAATTTTGGTTTGACATTATTTTGATAAAAGAAATTTTGGCTGAAATACCTGTTTAGAAAACACGTCCTCAGATCTATTTTGATAAGTTTTTTTGGAACAAAGATATGATTTTACTAAAATGGCCCAAAATTAACATTTTTGCTATTTGATTGAGGTATGACTTGGTTTTTACTAAATTTTGGTTTTTGATTTTGTATTGAGGTATGACTTGATTAAACCCCCTTTGCTATTTGATTGGTTTGAAAGAATTAAAATTTATATCACCACTGCTATTAGCCCTAAGACTAACATCAAATTTAGAAAGAAATTAGAGATCTCGACATGGAATGGTGGAAAAGTCTGATGTTCATTTCGAGTTCTTGGGTGTTAACTTTTTTTCCTTATAACGAATTAACCATTAAGGTTTCTGATCATTTCATTTTTGATGACCTANGTGGAGATGTGCATCGTGCAATTCATGATTTATGGCCACTATTTCATAAAGAACATGATCGACTTAGTCTTGGGAATCTGACTCATCAATTAGTCATCAAATCAATAGTTCCCAATTTTGGCCTATAAAAGGAGGCATTTGCCATGCATTTAGGCATCTTGGTGTCCAGATCAAGATCATGCTCTTCCTTTCTCTCTTTGTATTCCTTATGCTTTGTTTTCATTAATATCAAGTTTATGCCTTTCCTTTCCTTTCCTTTCTTTAGTTAACTTTTATGTTCTTATTTTGTTTATCTATTTTTCTTTCTTCCATTATGTCTAGCTAAATTAATTATGTCAAGGTGAAAAGGATACACTAACGGTGTAAGAATAAGTATGGTATAAACTTAATATGGACTTTAATGTTTATTACTAACATGTTTTATATTTGTTATGTTGTTCACTCTTTAATACTTTGCTTGTTAAATGATTAATCTTGATTTATGTTGTATAACAATTGGTACAACAAATACTTGGCACTTTCATAGCCCATACTATATGGTATAACCAACACCTGAACTATGAAAACTTGATTTGTTGTTAACATAAGTTATAATCATGAATGCTTGACGAAATTTACAAGTATTAGCATTAATTGAATAAGATGACTAATGTAATCATGTTAACAATTTATAATATGATTGGAACCTCCTTTGTGTGTGGTTTCCAATTGAATAATAAGAGTTTATACTATACTTGTTTGAAATACCATTAGTGGAACCTTTAACCTTGACATTTGTTATTATCATTGTTTAATCCTTGCTTTAATATTTCATCTCAAAGTTCTCATCTTCTTCTTTCTCTTTATTATTGTTGTTATTATTACTACTACTACTACCACTACTAGTACTATTATTATTATTGTTGTTGTTGTTATTGTTATTATTGTTGTTGTGGAATTGTTGTTATTTATAATTTGTACAATAACCTCCCTGTGGTTCGACCCCGGTCTTGCTGGGTTATTTATTACTTCGACACTCCTGCACTTGGGAGAAGACATCAATCTCTTTGTCGTGTCATGCAGCCTCTTGACATTGTCAAAGAAGGAGGCTATAATGGTGGGTTGTTGGTGGCTACTACTAATGTCAAAGTTCGGCAGCCACCATTATTGATAAAGGAGCAAGAAAAGCTGTCATTGAAGCCTATAAATAGACACCAAGAGAGCCAAGAAAAGAAAAGGAGAGAGTGCAGTAGAATCGAAGAGAGGAGACAGTAGCTAGAAGTGAAGAAACATAAACTCTCCTCTTTACATACTAGAAATAATTCCTTTTTTTTTAATCTTTAAAAGTAGTTGTTCAATAGATATACAAGGCTAAGCTCTTTTCTTGATTGCAAGGATGCAAAAACCTTCAGATTTCAAGTACTGTGAGATTTATTCTTCCATTTATTTTTAGTTTGTATTATGAATGAGTATGATTATTTTCCTATGCATATTTTCTATCATTGTTATTGATAATTGCTAGAGCGGACTCTATGTTATTATTGTGAACAATCTATTGCTAAGTTTGATATCAAAACCAGAGTTATGGTATATAAACTTGTGAAGGAGTTATGGTATATAAACTTGTGAAGCAACTAAACTTGATAATTATGGTGGAACTACGTTATTAAACTTAGGGAAAACATTCGATCAAAGCAACACAAGCAGACAACTTGGTTATTAAGATTAATAAATTTATCTAGATCTTAAGACTGCCATTAGATTAAATTATTAGTGCGGACACTGTAATTATTTGTTGGTTAAGGCTAGTTATATGGCGGATCCATTAATTAACCAAAGTTAAGAAAAGATAAAAATTCATAATATAAACTGGAGTTTTGTTTTAACGATTGGTTCTGATTTCTGTAGGTGGATGTGTGCTTGCGATCAAGGTTTGTTTTCTTAATAAAATTGATTTTGTTTGCTAGTTTAATTGCTACAATACGTTAGATAATCACAATCCAAACCCTCTCAATTACATAACTTACACCATAATAATCTGACTTGAAACTTTCTTGTGAGATCGACCCTTTGCTTGCTCTATACTATCTTGGATGTTTTAAGTTAGAGTAATTAATTTGTATGACCGCGACATTGCAACACCAATTTATGAGTTACTATGCCAATTATTTTAGCCAAAATTATATTATTTCATTTTTAAAATAAACATTCTTGTAATTGACTCAGTTAAGTTTGAATCAAGTTTGTTTAGATCAATTAAATCACTAACAATTTGGTCAGGTCAAACAAGTTTCAATTTAACTGCTTAAGAAGTTTCTACAATAAAGGAATCAATAGGAAACAATTCTCCAACATATAGTAATATCAATTCCATCTAGGCAACTACAAACAACATTATATGTGAATGTTAACAGAATGAACTTAGATTTTTCCGTTTTCTTGAGAACAGCTAAAATATTAATTAGCTGATCCTTTCACACACACATATTATCGTCATATTTCAATTGAAAATTAAATAATGACATAATACGAAAGGTTTTCTTTTGATGCAGTATTGAATAGTTGATTTTTTTGGCTTTACCATTGTATACTATAGAGATATTTTCGTCTTTGACCCGTTCCAAAACTAGAGCTCTAGTGGTTCAGCACTTGATAGGCTAATTGCGTTCAATGATTCAAAGCACCATCAAGTGAATCCAAGCCAAGTTTCCTCCCAGTCAAGAGCGATGGAAGTCAAGTAATTAGAGGAACGTGCAGGGCCAATTTGGATGTCAGAATCATGGAATCAAAGTATCAAACTAACTATTTGGGATAAAAAATAGTTGTGTTAAATCGCTGCACGTATATCCAAAGGCAGTGCTTAACTTATCTTTACAAAAGACCCACTAATTACGGTAAAATACTTGATTGTGAAGTAGATTGATTTGAAACCAAATTAATGATTATTTTAGGATTCTATCCTACTAGTTACTAAATAATCAAAGGTTTTTTTTAAAGAGACTCACTAATTAAAGTTATTAAACTATTTCTAACTACTATGTATACATGCTATTAAACATAAAATTATTATAAAATTTTATTTTTTATAACAATATTATTATCATCATTTTTATTTTAGCTTATTATAATACAAATTACATTCAGGTAATTACCCACAACATTATTTTATAATGAACTTACATTTTTTATTTTTATTTTAAAGAACTAGCATTATTTTATAGTGATTTATTTTTCTTAGAATTGTTTTTCTTATTTTTTTACAAGTTTTGATATTGCTTCATTTTAAATCACTATATTGGTTTGATTTTGAATTAAACCTTTTTTTTCTGTTCAGTTTATGATTGAATGAATGTTTTTAAGTCAACTCAATCATGTCAAAACCGGGTTAAATACTTAAAACTTTAATTTTGGTTTGACATTATTTTGATAAAAGAAATTTTGGCTGAAATACCTGTTTAGAAAACACGTCCTCAGATCTATTTTGATAATTTTTTTTGGAACAAAGATATGATTTTACTAAAATGGCCCAAAATTAACATTTTTGCTATTTGATTGAGGTATGACTTGGTTTTTACTAAATTTTGGTTTTTGATTTTGTATTGAGATATGACTTGATTAAACCCCCTTTGCTATTTGATTGGTTTGAAAGAATTAAAAATTATATCACCACTGCTATTAGCCCTAAGACTAACATCAAATTTAGAAAGAAATTAGAGATCTCGACATGGAATGGTGGAAAAGTCTGATGTTCATTTCGAGTTCTTGGGTGTTAACTAGTAATTAGAGGAACGTGCAGGGCCAATTTGGATGTCAGAATCATGGAATCAAAGTATCAAACTAACTATTTGGGATAAAAAATAGTTGTGTTAAATCGCTGCACGTATATCCAATGGCAGTGCTTAACTTATCTTTACAAAAGACCCACTAATTACGGTAAAATACTTGATTGTGAAGTAGATTGATTTGAAACCAAATTAATGATTATTTGATTGAGGTATGACTTGGTTTTTACTAAATTTTGGTTTTTGATTTTGTATTGAGGTATGACTTGATTAAACCCCCTTTGCTATTTGATTGGTTTGAAAGAATTAAAATTTATAATCAAATTAATGATTATTTTAGGATGCTATCATGCTAGTTACTAAATAATCAAAGGTTTTTCTTTTAAAATAGACTCACTAATTAAAGTTATTAAACTATTTCCAACTACTATGTATGTCCACGAGGCAACATGCAATAAGCATCCCTCTATAAAAAAACATAAAATTATTATAAAATTTTATTTTTTATAACAACATTATTATCATCATCTTTATTTTAGTATATTATAATACAAATTACATTCAGGTAATTACCAACAACATTATTTTATAATGAACTTGCATTTTTTATTCTTGTTTTAAAGAACTAGTACATTTAAAATTTAGGTTTCTCTTTTCACATGCACACTATATTATATACACAATGAAAAGATAAATTTAATTCTTTTTAGGGAGTCCTAAATCTTGTTAGATAAATTTAGAATCTTTGATGGTTTGTATGAAGATTGTTGAAAGATTAAATGTTCTTTTTGACTTTGAATAGTTGATTGTCAAAAATCACAAGTTGTCTAAATATCCAGTTTCTAATAGTAACCATTGTCAAAAATCACAAATTGTCCAAATATCTGGTTTCTAATAATAACCAATATCACTAGTGAGAAATCTCTTAAATTCTTTTAGAAGAAAAGGATCATTATACCTTTAAGAGCTCGTTTTTTTCTTTCATAGTTCAGATGTTTCAGTAATTAATGTAGTTTTTCAATTTTATAGGAAAACTTGAAAACCCTACAAATGATTAATTGTTCTTATGTATGTGACTCACTAGTTTCCCTAATAAGTTGTCCCAAAAATAAATAATAATTCTAAATAAAATGTGATTAAATAAATTATTTTATTTTTAATTTAACAATTAATTGATTAAAATTAAAGATCAAGTACAGTGTCTAATAATGACATGACCAAAAGATTGATGTCTTCTTCCTAATGCAAGAGTATCAAAGTAATAAATAACCCAACAAAACCGGGATTGAACCATAAGGAGATTAATTATATAAATTATAAATAAAAATAATATAATAACAATAATAGTAACAATAATAATAACAATAATAATAGTAGTAGTAGTAGTAGTAGTAGTAGTAGTAGTAATAATAAAAGAAGAAGAGGAAGAAGAAGTTGATGAGAACTTTGAGATGGAAGATTAACGTAAGGATTAAACAATGATAACAATAAATATCAAGGTTAGAGGATCCACTAATGATATATCAAACAAGTATAGTATAAACTCTTATTATTCAATTGGAAATCACACAAAAGGAGTTCCCAATTATATTATAAATTGTTAACATGATTACAGTAGTTATCTTATTCGATTAATGCTAATACTTGTAAATCTTGTCAAGCATTCATGATTATAACTTATGTTAATAACAAATTAAGTTCCTTTTATAACTCAAGTATTGGTTATACCATACAATATGGGCTATGAAAGTGCCAAACATTTGTTATACCAAGTGTTATACAACATAAATCTAGATTAGTCATTTAACAAGCAAAATATTAAAGAGTGAACAAGATAACAAATACAAAATAAGTTAGTATCAAACATTAAGGTTTATATTGAGTTTACACTATACTTATTGTTACACCATTAATGGAACCTTTTCACCTTAACATAATAAACTTAGATAAACATAATGAAAGAAAGAAAAATAGATAAACAAAATAAGAACATAAATAAGATAAAAGTTAACTAAGTAAAGGAATGAAATTAAAAGGCATAAACTTAATATTAATGAAAGCAAAACTTAAGCATTATAAAAATATAAAGAGAGAAAGCAAGAGCATGATCTTGATCTGAAGACCAAGATATCTAAATGTAAGGCAAATGCCTACTTTATAGGCTAAAATTAGGAACTATTGATTTGATAATTAATTGATGAATGAGTGGTCAACTCTTGACTTGGTGACAATCCTTATCTTCTCTTGTTTACTCAAAACATAATTGATAACGTCAGTATTGGAACCACTTGAAAACAAGAAAGTTTTAGGAAATTATCTCAGCTTTCAAGAAAAAAATAGAGGTCATTTGGACTTCTAAAACTTAAGATAAGGGCCAAACACTAAATAATTTGGACTTGAAAGTGGCTTTTTAAATCTTAGGCTAAAAGTTGTAGGCCTACGTCTTACATTTCTATCTATATAAAGTAGACTAAATCTGAGATCTACTACTCTAGATATGACCAAATTACCAATAGTGTTCTGGTTTGGACTGCATTAACATATCTTTTCTAAGTTTGGTCATCTCTTTGTCATTTTAATTTCAGATCTTAAATTCATCAATCAATCTTTTTATTTATGTGATAGGCATGCATTTAAAATAAACATTTATATAAAATAAAGATATCTTATATTATTAGATATGTTATTATAAAAAATGCTTTAGTTAAGTAGTTTTTGATACTTCAAGTACAAAATGATGATATAAAACCTTAATAAAAATGCACTTTTAAGTACTAATTAAATAACCTATCATGTTCCTCCAAATACTAAAAAAATATGAGTGTTTTGGCTTAACTTTTTAGTGACCAGTTTCTGCAAGACCCATAGTTTTGACCCAACCTAAACCTAAGATTCAGCCTAGCCAAACCTAAACTAACCTATGTATATAAAGAAAAGCTGCAAAAAGAATTGTTTTCCTCTTCTTTTTTTTTTCCTTTTTACACCATGATCTACACCCGTATACATTGAGGAATTTCAATTTTAACTTGAGTTTTAGTTTCAAGAAGGGTTAAAGAGCAAGTACCTCCCTCATTGTTATTTTCAATTATGGTTTGATTATGAAAGGTGACACGACTAAAAGATTGATGTCTTCACCCAAGTGCAGGAGTGTCGAAGTAATAAATAACCCAATAAGATCAGGATTAAACCACAGAGATGTTAATTGTATAAATTATAGATAATAATAATACAACAACAAGAACAAGAACAAGAACAATAAGAACAACAACAACAACAATAATAATACTACTAGTAGTAGTAAAGAAGAAGTTGATGAGAACTTTGAGATGAATGCTTAATGTTAGGATTAAACAATGATAACAAAAAGTATCAAGGTTAGAGGATCTATTAATATTATGTCAAACATGTATAGTATAAACTCTTATTATTCAATTAAAAACCACACACAAAGTAGGTTTCAATCAGATTATAAATTGTTAACATGATTATATTAGTTATCTTATTCGATTAATGTTAATACTTGTAAATTTATTAGGCATTCATGATTATAACTTATGTTAACAACAAATCAAGTTATTTTCATAGCACAGGTGTCGGTTATACCATATAGTATAGGCTATGAAAGTGTCAAGCATTTGTTGTACCAAATGTTATACAAAATAAATCTAGATTAGTCATTTAACAAGCAAAGTATTAAAGAGTGAACAAAATAACAAATACAAAACATATTAGTATGAAACATTAAGGTTCATGTTGAGTAGACACTATACTTATTGTTACACCATTAGTGTAATCTTTTCACCTTAATATAATAAAGTTAACCAAATATAATGAAAGAAAAAAAATAAGAACATAAATAAGATAAAATTTAACTAAGTGAAGGAAAGGAAATGAAAGACATGAATAAGATATTAATGAAAATTTAAACTTAAGCATTACAAAAATACAAAGAGAGAAAGCAAGAACATAATCTTGATCTGGAGACCAAGATGCCCAGATACATGGAAAATACCTCCTTTTATATGCTAAAATTGGAAACTATTGATTTGATGACCAACTCTTGACTTAATGACAATCCTTATCTTCTCTTGTCTACCCAAAACATCATTGATAATGTCAAAATTGAAGCCACTTGAAAACATGAAAGTTGTAGGAAATTGTCTCAGCTTTCTTATGTAAAACATTCATTTTTAGATCTTGGGCTCCATATGAAAGTTGTAGGCCTATGTCTTACCTTTCCATCCAAATAAATTAGACCTAAATCTGAGATCTATAGCTCTAGATATAACCCAATTACCAAACAATGTTCCGGTTTGGATTGCACTGACATCTCTTTTCTAAATTTAGCCATCTCGTTATCCTTTCAATTTCAGTTCTTAAATTCATCAATCAATCCTTTCATTTATGTGATAGGCCTGCATTTAAAATGAACATTTACCATAAATTCAAGGTATCTTATATTATTAAATATATTATTATAAAACATGCTTTAGTTAAGGAGTTATTAATACTTCAAGTGCAAAATGATTATATAAAACCTTGATAAAAATACGCTTTTAAGTATCAATCACTTCCTTTTCAAACATTCTTTAACCTTAATTTCTAAATGCACTAACTCTTCCAATTCATTGTAAGATTGTGACTCCACAACATTAGTTATGTCTCTATCAAGCCATTTAAAAACCTAGACATGGTAACTTCCTTATCGTCATTAATATTAGCTCTAATCATAGCCACCTCTAATTCTTTCTGATACTCCTCCACACTCTTACTACCTTGTGTAATCATTTGTAAATGACTAAACAACTCCTTATAAGTGTTTAGGAACATACCTCTTCTTCATTATTGTCTTTAACTCCTTCCACGTGCTAACTAGTCTTTCTCTATTCCTTTGTCTTTCTACAACCAATCTCTCTCACCAAACCATAGTATAATCAGTAAACTCCACTACAACTAACTTAACCTTTGTTTTATTTAGAGTACCTATGGATGTGAAAAATCATCTCCACCTTTTTTTCCCAATCTAAAGTAAGCTTCCAAATCAGTTTTTCCCTTAAAGGCTAAGATTTTAAACTTAATACTTCTCAATTTTTGTTCTAAATCACATAAATCATTAAAATTCCCTCTATATTTAAAATTCCTATATTGGCTTATTCTTATACCTCTCTTCTTTATGTGCATGGAACCCACCACTATGATTAAAATCATCCTTGACTTGATTTGTAGAGTTTCCAGCAATACACTCCTTCCTAGCTTCTCTACCCTTTTTACTATATCCCCCATCAAACCTAGTCTCTAATTTTTCAATCCTAGTCATCAGCTTACCTAACATAAATTCCATCTAATATTGTATTCTTACAAGCCCATCTTTTTGGATTTCACCCTTTTTTTGTGGCATATTGTTAGAAGACATTATCTTCTTAAACCTACATGAAAATTGTTGGCAATAAAAATAACACCTCACACACTCGTGTTTCACACAAATTTATAAGCTTTTCACTCTAATATGCTCCCTATGACTTTTTCCACTCAAATTACCTTTCTTTAGTTCTTGACATCATGTAGCAATAATTTATAAAAGCAACCAACTATGTAGTGAATTTATAAATTTGATATAGACTCAAAAAGCAAGAAATTTACAAAACTAACAAAATAAAACTATGATAAGAAATTCATGAGTAGCAATGCAAATTTGTGTGAGTAATATGACGATTCAAAGATGCAAAATAAACTAAATGGAAGCAATTTTAAAACCCAAAAAAGTGTTTCCTCATAAAATAAAGAAAGTTTAATAGCCCAACTAATTTAACAAGACAAGTTTGGTTATTTCTGCATTCTATTTAGTAATAGCTAAGCCTAACTTCAAATGGATGGATCTTTCTTATCTTAAAGAATTAGAAGGGTTCCATATACCATTCGAAAGGTATGGAAGTTTAGTTTCCAAACCAACTAAAATCACCTCAAATTTGACATAAGGCTCCAATTATGATAAAAAAAAAAAGGTAGCATAAGGTCAAGCTATCCGAATCTAGTGTTCTTATCCTAATTCTTATGTAATGGTCTTGGTTCCACTAACAAGCCTCCCTTGAACATGAATAAGATTAATCATGGCTTTCTCCTTATTTTTTAATATTCTCTTGAAGTCTACCTTAGCCCATGTATCTTAAAGATGTTTATTGAAAGCCTCTTTGAACCTTTTAGCTTTAAACCTTGTAACTAGCCTAACCAGAACCTCCAATGGATCATTTGGTGCTTAGATTGTATCAATTTTGGTCAGTATGCCTTGCTTATTTTGTAAGGCTTTTCTTTTAGTTTTGATTCAATATTTTAGGCACTTCATTATAACACTGTTTTAATGTCCTTGATTTATTAAATAAAATTTAAAACTTATTTCAAATCTTTAATAGTTTATGTTATATCGAATCTTTTCTTATTGTTACTCTTGACTAGATAATGTGTAAGCAAGATCAAAATATATAACACTTAGTTAAGAATAATTAGGAGACTTGAATTATTAGTAACAAACCTTTTCTATATATATGAGTAGGGTAATATATAATTGTAATGGTTGAGAATACTACATAAGAGTATGCCTATATTATTTTCTATAGAGGTACATTCTATAATACAACCCTTCAAGCTGAGGGTGGAGGATTAACCCGAAGCTTGAAACAAAAAGCAATAGGAAATGGTTTAGTAAAAACATCTACAAGTTGATCCTAAAAGGAAATAAAACGACTCTAAATCTTCTTCACAACTCTATCTCGGATAAAATAATAATCAACCTCAACAAGTTTTATTTAAGCATGAAAAATAGGATTCACAGATAAATAAATGGCACCAAGCTTATCACACCAAATGATAGGAGCAGAAACAGATGGACTCTAATGATTGGTTAATAAATATTGAAGCCAGATAGCCTCAGTAGTGCCATTGGCTAAGGCTTTGTACTCAGCTTTAGCAAAAGAGCGAGCAATTATACGTTGCTTACCTGATTTCCATAAAATCGATGTCTAACTAAAGAACATAAGATAACCAACAGGTGGTTTTCTATCATCAACACTACTCAACCAATCTACATCTATAAAGCCATGTAAGGTAAGGGAAGAACTATAAGTAACATGGAGGCCATGTGTTGTCGTACCATTAAGATAACTTAAGATGTGTTTAACAACAACCCAATGAGAATCTGTAGGAGCATGCATAAACTAACAAACTTTGTTAACCATAAAAAAAAATATCTAGTCTCATAAAGGTGAGATATTAAAGAGCACCCATAATTTTTCAAAAACATGTGGCATTAGAAAATAAAAGATCTAACAATATGGTAACTTTGGATGTTAAAATAGGAGTATCAACAAGTTTGCAAGATTACATACTAGCCTAAGTGAGGATGTCAAGTGTATATTTATGTTATTGGAGCATAAGACCCATACTAGTAGGTGTAACCTCAATATCAAAAAAATAATGAATATGAAGCTTAAATTCTAAGCTCAATAGCTATATGAGGTGTTGAAGTAAAATATAGTTGTTACCTATAAACAAAATATCATCAACATAGACCAAAAGATAACAAATAACGGCATTAATAGAGAATATAAGTAATGAGGTATCCATCTTAGAGGCATAAAAACTAACTTATAGTGGGAAGTCATTTAGATGAATGTACAAGCCCATAAAGCCTATTTTAAAACCATATAGAGACTTATGCATCGATACACATGAGAGGGGAGAGATGACTTAACAAAACCTAAAAGTTATTTCATATAGACCTCCTCATCAAGTACAATATTGTGAAAGGTATTATGGATATCAAGCTAGTGAATTTTCTAATCATATGAAATAACAATGGAGAAGACTAATCTAACGGTTACCTATTTGATAACAAGACTAAAGATTTCAAAGTAACCAATACCTTTCTGCTGAGTGAAACCCCTAGCAACTAGACTCACCTTATACCTCTCAATGATGCCATTAGATTGACATTTAATCTTGTATACCTACCGACTACCAAGAGCATTCATCGAAGGGTAAAATGATATAAGGTCGAAGTTCTATTAGAGCATAAGGCCTATATTTCCTTGTGAATAGCACTCCCCACGCCTTATGATGTTTAGCATCATTAAAAACAAGTGGCTTATGAATAAGAACAAAAACTACCCGACTGAAGAAGGTAGTTGAGGCGGTGATAGTTGTTACGGACAATGTTGTCTTGGGCTATCTAGAATGGCGTATCATAGGATGTTGGCAAGTAGCTGGGCTTGGAAAAGAAGTACCTATACTTGGAAGTTGTTGGAGAAGATATGAGGAGAGGTCTACAGAGCTGTAGGCCAACTGGAGAGTTGGTGGAGGGATTGGACTATGTAGTAGAGACTAGCAAAGTTGTAGTAGAACTGGGTTGTTCAACAACTTCAAACCTGAAGGCAAGAGCATTTGGAAATGGATAACCTATTCTTATATAATGATCATTTGAAAAACAAGCAGCTGGTGACAATATGGCAAGGCTGGATAAGGACTAATAGGATGTAAAATCAATGGGCAATTGAGGGGTCTGTTAGGGTGTGACAGAGGGCAGAACAAGGGCATTGTTTGGCCTAGTTTGTAAAGTGGTAGGCTGAAAAAGTTGGGAAGGATTCAGGGGTGAAAGGTGTGTAGATTATGGGAAAGGTACTGGTGAATGTGTTATCTATTCAAAATTTGCAAATGGAAAGATGTTTTCATGAAAGTGAATATAATGGGAGATATAAATATGATGAGATGGTAAATCAAGACAACAATAACCAAGATGAGATTGGCTATGGATATGCTACTATCTAGACCATTGGCCAACCCCTATGTTGCACCTATTTTGTTGCCAATTGTTTGGCCATTAGTTTGTAGCAAATTGGCCCTTGTTCTAGTAAGTGTAGCGGTTATTGTTAGGATGCCAATTACCATGAGAATGACCTTTGTTACAACTAAAGTTTGAGCTATGATGAGATATAGCAAAATGAGAAGAGGGTTATGGTGTTGGCAATAGTGGTGGCTACGACAGCAGAGATGAAGGCAGTAAGGAGGCAATGGCTTCTATGGATTGAAGAGAGTTCTTGTGTAGAAATTCATGGGTAAGAAGATGCTTGTTTAAACCATCATAAAAAAACAGTTCTGCCTTGGTTAGCAAGTCTTTGAACTCATTATGAAGGCCATAAAACACATATAGATTGAAATCTTCAAGGGACATAAGGCCACTAGCAACAGCTAATTAGTCAAATAATGATTTGGCTTGCTATATATAGATACTTACCGATGAGTCACCTTGTTGAAGATCTTAGAAGGAACCATGGAGTTGCATGATGCGATAATTAGGCGAAGACGTAAGGGCTTTCTTAAAAGTGTACCAAACACAATGCAAGGTATGACAATATATCACAAGATGCAACACATCCACTAAGAGAGAGGAGAGTAACACGCTCAAAATATGTTCATCCTGTGTTTCCAACGAAGAAAAGAAGGGTTTATTGTGGAGGAAGAACTAATAGAACTGTCAGAAACATGAGATGAAAGACATGTTATTGAGCTATTAACAAAGTGAAAAACACCTTAACTAAGGAGATAGGGCTTCATCTGTATTTGCCAATAGAGATAATTTGTGTTTATAAGTTTTAACAAAACAACTTGGTAGGTGTTTAATAGAGCAACAATAATTGAGAGAAAGCTTGACTTATTGGTTATCCAACCTTTTTATGTGTGTGTGTGTGTGTAGGGTAATATACAATAGTAATGGTGAAGATTACAACATATGAGTATGCCTATAATATTTTGTATATGGGTATATTATATATTACACTCTACATATAAAATAACTTAGTGATTTCAAGTCTAATAATTACTTACATAACTGTTATGTCATCATTTTTATAGACATATGATCTTTGCGTATGAAATTCTTATATGACTCAGTTTAATGTACATGTTATCCAACAAGCACATACAAATCAGTTCTAAGTATTCTTTATATCTCAACTTATAAGAGCAATAATTTTTTTTATAAACATAGGAACATAATATGTACTTATCTTAATAGTAAATTAATCAAAAACATTTAAAAACAATGTTTTGATATAATAAAAACCTCATAATTATAATAATTTTATAATTTTATTTGCAAAATATTTTATCTCGTGAATTTTATCTTTACTCTAGATTTATTAATCAACATTATATTTATTAATTAAATATAAATAAATATTAAATCTATATATATATATATTAAATGAATAAAATCAGTGCTATAAAAAATCAACCAATTAGCTACATTAAATATTCACTACCAATAACAAGCCACGTTTCAATTGACCACGACTAGGGTTAGAAATTCTAAAAAACAAATATTTAAATAATGACAAAATACGAAAGGTTTACTTTTGATACAGTAATGAATAGTTGAATGCTTTTTTGGCTCCACCACTATATTATAGTTAATTTTTCGTCTTTGACCCGTTCTAAAATTAGAGCTCTCTAGTAGCTGAGTACTTGATGAGATAATTGCGTTCAATGATTCAAAGCATCGTCAAGTTAATCCAAGCCAAGTTTTTCTTTTAAAGAGTTATGGATGCGCGCCAACGTAATTAGAGGAACGTTTTACGTCAAGCAGGATGTCAGAATCATGCAATCAAAGTATCAAACAAAATATTTGGGATAAAAAAAGTTGCATTGAATGTGTTAAATCACTAAAAGCATATTTGTTTTTCTGACTCAAATCATGTTTTGTTTAATTTTGAACATATTTTTTTACTTAAAATTAATTTTTTTAGTATTTTTAAATTATTTTAATAGACATATTAAAAATAAATTTTAAAAAAATAAAAAAAAATTATTTTGATATATTTAAAAAATAAAACATTTTAAAAATTAATAATTAATATATTTCTAAAAAATACTTAATAATATTGATAGATCCCTTGACTTATCTTTTCAAAAGACTATGAATAGAAGGTTTTCACTTGCATGCCTCCTTGTTGAAGTAAATTGATTTGAAATCAAATTACTATTTGTTTTTAGTATGGAATCCTATCTATTTCCTAACTAATTATTTTTTTTTTAAGATACTTAACTAATTAAAGTTAATAAACTTATTTATTCAACTACCATGTATGTCAATGTCTACGGGCCTCCCACTAAAAGAAATATTAAAATTGGCTCTTAATTGATAAAATCAAGCATGAGTTGAAAAAAGGAAAGCAACTCACTAGGGTTATGATAATTATTATTGAATTTCAATTTTTTTAACAAAATTGCTTTTTAATGTTTTTAGTTGTATCGATTCCTTGAAAGAAACTTCACCGGAAGTATTAGGAAAATCTAAGAGTTAAGGATGTTTCATAAATTATATATAATGAAGTGATGTCTTTTTTAAGAAAATCTACATTTTCCATTAAAAAATTCTGAAAGATATTAAATAAAAGACTAAATTGGGGAATAAATTAGACTTTGAGGATCCAATTGATAGAAGTTTAAGTATGAGAAGTATATTGAAAATTAATTTTATATCTGAGGGATTAATTTCAGATTTATCCCTATTTACTAGTTCGGGCGAGAATCTTTATACTCTCCTACCTGTTTGGAAGCAAGCTCTTTAAGTAGTAACACATGAGCCAATTAATTATTATATTATGTTAAATAATTATATAACTTATTCCTTCAAATTAACTAACCAGCAAATTAACATTTTTAACGTTTTTTTTATAATTAGCATTGCCTTGAGATCCCAATTCAAGAAAGTTATTGCACTTTCAATTTACTCAATCAAGAAAAAAGAATACCCCAAATTTCACACCTTTTCTTAATTTTTTTACTATATAAAACAGTTGGTGCCATTTGGTATGAGAATGTGACACATGAAATATTATTGAAGACCAAGAAATTTCTTGGAACCTTTTTATACAACCTAGGACAAGTAACTTCTCCTAGTCAAGTCTATATCTCATAAATTTGAAAGATAGCAGCAGACAAGGAAATCCCACATGAGATATTTTTCTCGAAATTAATAGTAATTAATTCAATATGGTGTAAGTTCTAATCCAAAACAATAATAATAATTGTTGAATGGTTATTGGAGGTATTCTTTAGAGTGATTATGAGATTCTATGCTGATTTCAAATACCTAATTCTCCTTATAAATACACTAACCCATCAGTTTATCAGTATAACATACTAGACAACAAATTTTCTCCAAAAATGATAGGTTATTGGCGACTAGCTTGTTGCTTTTCATTCCTTCCCTTCTTATGTCCAGCAAACTCTAGTTTGACACCATTGTCACAAACTTCTTCTCACCCTTTCTTTGGCCAACATTGCAGTAGCAGTGAAAAAACAGCCTTACTCCAACTCAAAAGGGATTTATCTGCAGCCGAACCTGGATCCTCTATTCCTCTCCAGCCTTCCTCAGGTTCTTTGCTTACTTCATGGAAGCCTGACACTGATTGTTGCTCATGGGAAAGTGTCCATTGCCATGAAGTTACAAAACATGTGATTGGCCTTAACCTTAGTAGCCACAACCTTTCTGGTCTTGTTAATTCAATCAAGTTTCTTAACCTCCCCTACCTTGAAAGGCTGAATCTTGTCAACTGCAATATTGGAGAAATCCCGAGTTTCGTGCAGAAACTAGGTGGTTTGGTTGAGCTTGACCTTTCTATCAACAAAATCCATGGCAAAGTGCCTAAATGGATTTGGCTGTTAGAAAGCTTAGTTTACTTAAATCTGTCTAACAATTTCTTGGATGGATTTGAAGCACCACCTTCTGCTACATTTTTAAGCTCTTTGATCTCTCTTGATCTTAGCTGCAATTTAATAGAAGGATCGATTCCAACTCTACCAATCTCTATCAGCTTCCTCTCACTTGCAAAGAACAACCTCACTGGAGAGATTCCTGTATCATTATGCAGCATGAGTAACCTGACAATCTTGGATGCTTGTTATAATTACATGTCAGGCCAAATTCCCAAATGTCTTGAGGTCCTTGGTGATACCCTCATTGTACTAAATCTGCGGAAGAATAGATTTTCCGGATTGATGCCCTGGAAATTCACTAAAGAATGCAGCCTCAAGACACTCAACTTATATGCTAATCAGTTGACGGGGAAAATTCCTATGTCTCTGAAGCATTGCAAACGCCTTCAAGTTTTAGACCTTGGAGATAACGAGGTTAACGACTCGTTTCCTTTCTGGTTAGGGATGCTTCCCGATTTGCGTGTTCTTATCCTACAATCAAATAGTTTGCGTGGTCCCATTGGTAAGCCATTGACATCAAATGACTTCCCAATGCTTCAAATCTTGGATCTATCCTCGAATTATTTCACAGGAAATTTGCCATTGGATTACTTTGCAATATGGAAGTCAATGAGGATCAAGTTGAATGGGTCACTAATGTATATGGGATCTTACTATTACAGGGATTGGATGTCAATAACAAGCAAAGGACAAAGAATGGATGATATAAACATCTTAACAATTTTCAATGTCCTAGACCTGTCAAACAATCTTTTTCAAGGAGAGATTCCTGAAGTGATTGGAGATCTCAAGTTATTAGAGGTACTCAATCTATCTATAAATAATATGATAGGTGAGATCCCAATATCTCTATCAAAGTTGACATTGCTTGAGTCCTTAGATCTCTCAAAAAACAAGCTTATAGGTGAGATTCCAATGAAACTATTAAGCTTGACATTCCTATCGGTTCTCAATCTTTCGTATAATAGGTTAGAGGGGAAGATTCCAATAGGGAATCAATTTTCTACCTTCGCTAATGATTCCTACGAGGGAAACATTGGGTTGTGCGGGCTCCCATTGTCAAAGAAATGTGATGATGTTGAAGATCATCGGTCATCAGGAGCTCAACGAGAAAGCATCCTTTCGGATCCAGGTAGTCCATTTAGTTGGAAATTTGCTTTGGTTGGATATGGATGTGGGGCGCCTGTGGGAGTTGCCATTGGTTACATCTTGTTTTGGAGGACCAAGAGATGCACTGAGTGGATTGAACAATCATTCAAGGCAAAGAAACGGCCGAAAAATGAACAGAATCGAAGAAGAAAGTTCAAGTAGATGGAAGAAATGGTAGAAATATGTATAATATGGTCTCTTTTTTTATAGCATAACATGTATAATATGTTAGGACAAGGTATGATTAAGCATATATAAAGTAATTGTGGCATGTAAGCAAATAAGAGAACAAGTCACAAATTCACAGGGCTCAGCTTGAAGTCAAAATCCAAAGGTGATGCCAAATCAAAGAATTAACCATAAAATAGATCCAATGCGCAAACACCTCCAAAATATATCTCATCAAATCATCAAATTTCCACTTCATTCTTTAGTGAGAGTATGCATGTGTGTTGGTTGATTGACAAAGAAGCAAATCCATGAGGAGAGTTGCTGATGAGAGAATCTGAGAGCTAAGCCAGCTCTCAAAAAGGGGAGAGAAATGTTGTCTCTTGGTTGTGCAAGTAATATGAATGTATAGATTGGAAAATAATTGTTTGCTATTGCTTTTAATAACCAACTTTCTTCCTTATTGTGACAGACTCTCAATGCATATATATAGGCACTGGCTGACAGCAAATTCCTGAGTATTCTATCTTATTCCGAACTCTGCTTCACTAAATAGAAGGGATTCCTTTCACCATAATGGTGGGGACACCAAACTCGAAACATTATTTACACACATCTATTATCAGAGATAATGAATGACAAGCTTAAATCATTAAAGGATTAGGCTTTGACTTATATTTTAGTTTTATTTATATAAACTTTTAATTAAAATTTATTAATTAACCTTTATTTATTGAATTTGATTTAATTATTGTTAGGTGTTTTATTTAACGTGTCATAAACCCAATCACTTATTCTAGTTCAGGTTTTAGTAATTATATCTTACTTTTTAAATGTTATGGGAGTTTTAATAATTAATTAAAATTAAGTTTTTTGTTCATTATTCTACATAAACTTTGGTATCAAAGCTAGGATTTTAACTGTTTTTTACAATTAAACGATTTACATGCTTATACTTATTCATAACCCTGACCCTAGATCCAGTTTGATCTAAAAAAAAAAACTATGATACTTTTCTGATTAAAAAAAATTATTCATCTTTAAGAACAGATTGACCTCCATAACAACCCTCATAACGCCTCAACAGCAGCAGATTAAAATCTATAACAGCTCATCTACTAACCACCCACAAAACCCATCACAGCCAGCACTGATTCAAGGTTAACCGCAGAAAAGACAGCAAGTGATTAGTATTTAAAAATATATTTTTATCAAGGTTTTATATCATCATTTTACACTTGAAATATCAATAACTCCTTAACTAAAACATGTTTTATAATAACATATCTAATAATATAAAATACCTTTACTTGTGGTAAATGTTCATTTTAAATGCAGACCTATCACATAAATAAAAGGATTGATTGATGAGTTTAAGAACTGAAATTGAAAGGTAAAGAGATGACCAAACTTAGAAAAAAGATGCCGATACAGTCCAACCCAAAACATTATTTGATAATTGAGTTATATCTGAAATTGTAAATCTTGGATTTAGGTCTACTTTATATAGATGGAAAAGTAAGACATAGGCCTACAACTTTCATATGGAGCCTAAGATTTAATAAGGTTATTTTCATATTCAAATTTTAGCAACAATGAAGAAGTCTGAATCGGTCCTACAACCTAAACATTGTTTAGTGTTTAGCCCAAATCTAGAGTTCTAGAAGTCCAAATGAACCTCCATTTTTTTTTTCTAAAAAGCTAAGACAATTTCCTACAACTTTCATATTAAGTGGTTCCAACTCTGACATTATCAATGATGTTTTGGGCAGATAAGAGAAGATAAAGATTGTCACCAAGTCAAGAGTTGGTCACTCACTCATCAATTAGTCATTAAATCAATAGTTTTCAATTTTGGCCTATAAAAGGAGGTATTTGCTATGCATTTAGGCATCTTAATCTCCAGATCAAGATCACGCTCTTGCTTTCTCTTTGTATTTTTGTAATGCTTAAGTTTTACTTTCATTAATATCTTGTTTATGCCTTTCATTTCTTTTCCTTCACTTGTTAACTTTTATCTTTTTTATGTTCTTATTTTGTTTAGTTATTTTTCTTTTTTTCATTATGTTTAGTTAAGTTTATTATGTCAAGGTGAAAAAGTTACACTAATGGTGTAAGAATAAGTATAGTGTAAACTTAACATGGACCTTAATGTTTGATACTAACATGTTTTGTATTTGTTGTCTTGTTCACTTTTAATACTTTGCTTGTTAAATACTTAATTTAGATTCATGTTGTATAACACTTGGTACAACAAATCCTTGACATTTTCGTAGCCTATACTATATGGTATAACCGACACCTGTGTTATGAAAGGAACTTGATTTGTTGTTATTATAAGTTATAATCATAAATGTCTAACAACATTTACACTAGCACCAAGATCAAGTAAGGCTCTTTCAATTTTATGCTCTCCAATAAAGTAAGAAATTGTAGGACAACTAGGGTCTTTATATTTCAAAGCATTATTGTTCTAAAGAATGACACTTGTTCAGCTAGAAAGGCTTTCTTTTTCACATTTAGTTTCCTCTTCACAGTGCATAGATCTTTCAAAAATTTAGCATAGAAAGGAATTTGTTTAATAGCATCTAGCAAACGTATATTGATTTTTACCTGTTTGAAAATTTCAAAGATTTCAGAGTTGTGATTGACTTTTCTTTATTTGGTCATGGCTTGAGGAAATGGAAGTGTTGGTAGATAATCAGTCTTTTCTTTGCAATTTTCAGATTCAACACCTTCCTTACCCTCAGAGATTGATTCATCATCTTTCTCATAAGGTTCAAGAGAGGGTTTTTCAATAACCTTACCACTGCGAAGAGTAGTGACTGATTTAACCTGATCCATACGTTAGCTTCCGGAACTACTTGCATTTGCATTGTATTGCCCCTTGAGATTTTATTGTGGTTGAGATGGAAACTTACCTTTCTCTTAGAAACTGAGAGCAGATGTTAATTTTGCAAGAGTATCTTTAAAATCTGTCATGTTTTGAGCAAGTTGAGTATTGATTGTCTCTTACTTTTCAATGAATGCATGCAATGTTTTCTCAAGATTTCTTTTAGGAGGTGGAGCATAAGGAGGTGCATATCCATGAGAATTTTGGAAATTGTGGTGTGCTTGAAATGATGGGTGTGAAGTTTGTGCATTGTTGTTCTCATTCCTCCAACTAAAATTTGGATGATTTCTCCAACCAGGGTTGTATGTTTGTGAGTATGGGTTATGGTTGGCCCTTTGGAAACTGTTTAAAGCATGAGCTTGTTCATGGAGACATTCCTTAAAAGAAGGCAAGGTTGGACAATTATCGGTTGAGTGTTCATTTGTTTCACATATTTGACATGCAATGTTTTCAACAGATTTTAATTGACCACTTTTTTTTTTAATTCTAGTACCTCGACTTTTCTAGCTAAAGATGCAAACTTGGCTTGAAGGTCATGATCTTCCTTAAGGTTGTACATAACTCCACTAGATCTATGAGGTTGAGTTTTACTCGGTGCCTCATAAGTACCCGCGGTGTCCTAATTTTGAGCATTTTCAACTAACAAGTCTAAGTACTCCATTGCTTCATCTGGGTCTTTCTCTTTAAAAGTTCTATTAACCATTTGCCTATCTTTAGGTGTTAACCCTTCATAAAAATGTGAAACCAATCTCCATGTTTCAAAACCATGATGAGGGCAAGTACTAAGCAAGTCTCGATACCTATCCCAACATTGGTAAAATGTTTCTCCTGGTATTTGAGTGAAAGTGGTGATTTGTCTTTTGAAAGAGTTTGTTCTATGAGATGGGAAAAACTTCTTTAAAAACTGTTGTTGCATTTCATCCCAAGCACGAATGGATCCTAGTCTCAAATTTTATAGCCATGTTTTAGCTTTATCTTTTAATAAAAAAGGAAAAAGCTTTAATTTGATGGTGTTCATGCTACAATTTAGATTATTATGTGTTGCAGACCTCCTCAAATTCCCTTCTTCCAAATGCAGGAGTGTCAAAGTAATAAATAACCCGACAAGACCAGGATCGAATCATAGGGAGGTTAATTGTACAAATTATAAACAACAACAAGAATAACAATAACAATAATAATAGTAGCAATAATAATACTAATAATACTAGTAGTAGTAGTACTACTACTACTACTACTTATAGTAATAATAATAATAATAAGAACAATAATAAAGAAGAAAAGTTGATGAGCACTTTAAAATGAAAAATTAAAGTAAGGATTAAACAATGATAATAACAAATGTCAAAGTTAGAGGTTCCACTAATGGTATGTCAAATAAGTATCATATAAACTCTTATTGTTCAATTGGAAACCACACATAAAGGAGGTTCCAATCAGATTATAGATTGTTAACATGATTACATTAGTCATCTTATTCAATTAATGCTAATACTTGTAAATTTCGTCAAGCATTCATGATTATAACTTATGCTAACAACAAATCAAGTTCCTTTCATAGCTCAGGTGTCGGTTATACCATACAGTATGGGCTATGCATTTGCTGTACCAATTGTTATACAACATAAATCAAGATTAGTCATTTAACAAGCAAAGTATTAAAGAGTAAACAAGATAACAAATATAAAACATGTTAGTATTAAACATTAATGTTCATATTAAGTTTATACCATACTTATTCTTACACCATTAGTGTAACCTTTTCACCTTGACATAATTAACTTAGCTAGACATAATAAAAGAAAGAAAAATAGATAAACAAAATAAAAACATAAATAAGATAAGAGTTAACAAAGCAAAGGAAAGGAAATGAAAGGCATAAACTTGATATTAATGAAAACAAAGCATAAACACTAAAAAGAATACAAAGAGAGAAAACAAGAACATGATCTTGATCTGGACACCAAGATGCCTAAATGCATGGCAAATACATCCTTTTATAGGCCAAAATTGAGAACTATTGATTTGATGACTAATTGATGAGTAGATGGCCAACCCTTGACTTGGTGACAATCCTAATCTTCTCTTGTCTACCCAAAACGTCATTGATGACGTCAAAATTAGAGCCACTTGAAAACATGAAAGTTCTAGGAAATTATCTCAGCTTTCTTGTATAAAAAATTCAGCTTATTTTGACTTCTAGAACTCCAGATATCGCCAAACTACTGAATGGTGCTCGGGCTGGAGGACAGATTCGGGCTTCTTTGTTGTTGCAATAATTTGGACTTGAAAATGGCCTTTTTAGATCTTGGGCTCCATATGAAAGTTGTAGGCCTATGTCTTACCTTTCCATCCATATAAA
>SRLM01000579.1:244671-257363 GCA_015708895.1 Populus ilicifolia
CATTAAAGTCCATATTAAGTTTATACCATACTTATTCTTACACCATTAGTGTAACCTTTTCACCTTGACATAATTAATTTAGCTAGAGATAATGGAAGAAAGAAAAATAGATAAACAAAATAAGAACATAAAAGTTAATTAAAGTCCATATTGATTTGATGACTAATTGATGAGTAGATGGCCAACCCTTGACTTGGTGACAATCCTTATCTTCTCTTGTCTGCCCAAAACATCATTGATGACGTCAAAATTAGAGCCACTTGAAAACATAAAAGTTCTAGGCAATTGTCTCAGCTTTCTTGTGTAAACAATTCAGCTCATTTCGACTTCTAGAACTCCAGATATGGCCAAAATACTGAACAGTGCTCGGGCTGGAGGACAGATTCGGGCTTCTTTGTTGTTGAAAATGGCCTTTTTAGATCTTGGGCTCCATATGAAAGTTGTAGGCCTATGTCTTACCTTTCCATCCATATAAAGTAGACCTAAATCTGAGATCTATAGCTCCAGATATGACCCAATTACCGAACAGTGTTCCGGTTTGGATTGCACCGACATCTTTTTTCTAAGTTTGATCATCTCTTTGCCTTTGCAATTGAAGTTCTTAAAGTCATCAATCAATCCTTTTATTTATGTGATAGGCCTGCATTTAAAATGGACATTTACCACAAATTAAAGGTATCTTATATTATTAGATAGATTATTATAAAACGTACTTTAGTTAAGGAGTTATTGATACTTTAAGTGCAAAATGATGATATAAAACCATGATAAAAATGCACTTTTGAGTACTAATCAGTAGGCCTATGTCTTACCTTTCTATTCATATAAAGTAGACCTAAATCTGAGATCTATAGCTCCAGATATGACCCAATTACTAAACAGTGTTCTGGTTTGGATTGCATCGACATCTCTTTTCTAAGTTTAATCATCTCTTTGCCTTTACAATTGAAGTTCTTAAAGTCATCAATCAATCCTTTCATTTATGTGATAGGCCTGCATTTAAAATAGACATTTACCATAAATTAAAGGTATCTTATATTATTAGATAGATTATTATAAAACGTACTTTAGTTAAAGAGTTATTGACACTTCAAGTGCAAAATGATGATATAAAACCATGATAAAAATACACTTTTGAGTACTAATCAGGCATCTTAATCTCCAGATAAAGATCATACTCTTGCTTTCTCTCTTTGTATTCTTTGTAATATTTATGTTTTACTTTCATTAATATCAAGTTTATGTCTTTCATTTCGTTTCCTTTACTTAGTTAACTCTTATCGTATTTATGTTCTTATTTTGTTTATTTATTTTTCTTTCTTATATTATGTTTAGTTGAGTTTATTATATCAAGGGGAAAAGGTTACACTAATGGTGTAAGAATAAGTATAATGTTTGATACTAACATGTTTTGTATTTGTTATCTTGTTCACTCTTTAATACTTTGCTTGTTAAATGACTAATCTCGATTTATGTTATATAACACTTGGTACAACAAATGCTTGGCACTTTCATAGTTCATACGGTATAGTATAACCGACACCTGAACTATGAAAAGAACTTGATTTGTTGTTAACATATGTTATAATCATGAATGCTTAATGAGATTTACAAGTATTATCATTAATCGAATAAGATGACTAATGTAATCATGTTAACTATCTATAATTTGATTGGAATCTCCTTTATGTATGGTTTCAAACTGAATAATAAAAGTTTATAATATACTTGTTTGACATACCATTAGTGGAACCTCTAACCTTGATATTTGTTATTATCATTGTTTAATCTTTACATTAATATTCCATCTCAAAGTTCTCATCTTTTTCTTCTTCTTCTCCTTTTTCTCTTTATCATTATCATTATCATTATCATTATCATTATCATTATCATTATTATTATTATTATTATTATTATTATTATTATTATTATTATTATTATTTCTACTATTACTATTATTATTATTGTTGTTGTTATTGTTGTTGTCGTTCTTGTTGTTCCTATTGTTGTTATTATTATTATTATTATTATTATTATTATTACTATTATTTCTACTATTACTACTACTATTATTATTATTGTTATTATTGTTGTCGTTCTTGTTGTTTTTATTGTTCTTATTGTTATTGTCGTTATATTATTATTATCTATAATTTATACAATTAACCTCCATATGGTTTGCCTCAGTCTTGCCAAGTTATTTATTATTTCGACACTCCTGCACTTGGGAGAAGACAACAATCTTTTAGTCGTGTCATCCATCTATATAATGTAGACCTATATCCAAGTTCTACAGCTACAAATATGACCCAATTATCGAATAGTATTCCGGTTTGGATTGCACCAACATCTTGTTTTTAATTTTGGCCATCTCTTTGTCCTTTCAATTTCAGTTCTTAAACTCATGAATCGTTCCTTTCATTTTGATAATAGGCCTGCATTTAATATGAATATTTACCACAAATTAAAGGTATTTTATATTTTAGATATGTTATTATAAAACATGATTTAGTTAAGGAGCTATTGATACTTCAAGTGCAAAATGATAATATAAAACCTGATAAAAATACACTTTTAAGTATTAATCACACCCTCTACCAACTTATCACTAATCCCTAGTAATCAAAGCATTAAAAGAGAAGAACTATTTGTAAATTCCATGAAGCAAGGCATTCATCATTCAACTTTTATTAATCTATTCAGATAAACAAACTTTTATTAAATTTATATATTAGTTCAATACCTCTTAAACAAGATATTAATAAACCTTTCTTTTGTAGTCAATAGATCAACACATAGTTATGGGGCTTTACTTGGAAGAAAACAAAATTTTTGTTCTAATGTTTAAGGTTAACTTCCTTGGGTTGAGATTTTTTTTCTTCTTTTTTGTGTTTTTTTAAATATATATATACATGTAACTTAAAACACAATGCATCTTTAACCCATGTAACAAGTATTTGGCTAATAACTCCCTGATTAGTTAGCCTTAAGGGATTAGGTGTTGAGACACCCCTACGAGCTTAGTAACTCGAGCTATAGATACTAATACATATATAATGCAATGTTTGATTCTCTTAAGCTTTTCTCCTCAACCCATGTAACAAGCGTTAAGCCAATAGCTTCCAAGTCAGCTGACTTTAGGGTATTAGGAGTTAAAACACTCTTTCAAGCTTAATTGCTTAAGTTAAGGAGGCTGCAAAACCAAACTTATCTACATTTTTATTATCATCATTATTTTTTTTACTTTTTTTTTGCAATTTATATATTATCTCTTTTTCTTAGTTAGTACATTTAACAAAAGAGCATAAATAATGCAATAATCTAGTATGCAACCCATAATCATGTGTTAAAGTGTGTGTGTGAAAATTAAGGTTTAAGAATACTTGTTAAATGAGTATACGAGCAAAATTAAACAATAAGAATGCGAGAGTTTGTAAACCTGAATATTTCAAGTATTTTGATAGACCTTGTTATGAATATTGCAAATAACCATTGAAAAATATTAACCAAGATACGTCTCAAGAACGACTTAAATGTAGTTGTGATTATGGCTCACACATTCCCTTAAAACTGACAAACATAGTCTTTTTTAGTCGGATTTTCAAGACTATGTCAATCATATTCTTTATGGAATAGTGGCCATAAATTATGAATTGCACTATGTACATCTCCACTAGGATGCGTCTCAAGAGTCAATAGACGATTATCTTAAAGACCCCTTACTGAGGCCATCCTTAATGAATAGTATTTTATGTTTATGGTTTACAAATATCATTCCTAAAAAACAATAATGTGCATTGCAAGTCCATCTGGTATATTGATGGCAGACTTTCAGTCATTTTGCATGACATTTCTTTGCAAAAGTGCTTTAGGCATGTGTGAAATGAAAGAATTGGAAGACTCAAATGAGAATCAAACCTTTACTTCAATTAGCCAGCGAATCTGTTAGGAATTTCATGGTTCATTAACAACCTCAATCTTGCACACCTAGCTTAGTAAATTTTGTAATCGTATTTTAAGGCAAAATGAGAAAATACTTTTTTAATTTTTTCAAGAGTGGTGTTCATTTTTTAATATGAGAAATGGAAAAGAGATATAAAGAGAAGAGAAGGAACAAGGAATTGAACAAGTTTTGCAAAATGTATGCGTGTCCTTGAACTTGGTGGGCCAATAAAATCCATTTTGAAAAATTATTGCAGATAACTTTTTTGACGAGAAATGATTCCTACATGCTTTAGAATAATAAAATTTAATGACACTACTTACCTCATTGTTGGGAATGCATATTTGAAACACTTGATCAGGACAATATTTGAATAAGTAAAGGTCATTCCAATAAAAGTTTTACACGTTGCTAGAAAAATTTCTTTTGTCATGGGTACTCCAATAAGTTGACAAATCTCATAAAGTAAGAAAATTGTTATTTTTATCATACCAAGGCATTGGACTAAGAGTAAGTAAGGATTCATTAAGAAAGTAATCATCGATTGATGTGATGTTAGATATCAAATTTATTGTCACTTTTGACAAAAGATCTGCATCAATATTTTCGGTGCCTTTTTCATCCGTAATTTTTTCCTAAGAATAAATCATTTGCAAATCTTCAAATTCATCCAACTCATTTTTACTTAAAGTAAATTCATATTAATCATAAATTAATTCCTTAATATGATCTATTTCTTGTAATTCATTATCATCTCCAAGTTGCTTGCAAATATTGAAAATATTCATCTCCAATATCATATTTCCAAATAATAGCTTCATCAATCCATTCCTATAATTAATCAATGTATTAGAAGTTTCAAGAAACGAACATCCTAAAATAACAGGAAATGAATTATATGCTTCAATAAGATGTGTATCCAATATAATAAAATCCACATGATAAATAAATTTATCAACTTGTACTAAAACATCTTCAACTATTACTCTAGGCACTTTTATAGATCTATCAGCAAGTAAAAGAGTTACACAAGTTAGTTTTAACTCACCTAGATTAAGACTCTGAAAAACTAAATATGAAAGTAAATTCACACTAGCTTCAAGATCAAGTAAGACTCTTTCAATTTTATGTTCTCCAATTAAGCAAGAAATTGTAGGACAACAAGGGTTTTTATATTTCAAAGCATTATTGTTATAAATAATGACACTTACTTGTTCGGCTAAAAAGGCTTTCTTTTTCACATTCAATTTTCTCTTCATAGTGCACAGATCTTTTAAAAATTTAGCATAAAAAGGAACCTCTTTAATAGCATCCAACAAATGTATAATGATCCTTACCTGTTTAAAGTTTCAAAGATTTCAAAGTTGTAATTGACTTTTCTTTGTTTGGTCATAGCATGAGGAAATGGAAGTGCTGGCAGGGAATCGATCTTTTCTTTGCAATTTTTAGATTTAATTCCTTCCTTATCCTTAGAGATTGACTCATCATCTTTCTCACAAATTTCAAGAGTGGGTTTTTCAATAACCTTACCACTACGAAGAGTACTTTGAGATGGAAGATTAACATAAGGATTAAACAATGATAACAACAAATGTCAAGGTTAGAGGATTCATTAATGGTATGTCAAACATGTATAGTATAAACTCTTATTATTTAATTGAAAAAAACACATAAAAAAGGTTCCAATTAGATTATAAATTGTTAACATGATTACATTAGTTATCTTATTTGATTAATGCTAATACTTGTAAATATTGTCATGCATTCATGATTATAACTTATGTTAACAACAAATCAAGTTCCTTTCATAACTTAGGTGTCGGTTATACCGTACAGTATGTGCTATGAAAGTGTTAAGCATTTGTTGTACCAAGTGTTATACAACATCAATCTAGATTAGTCATTTAACAAATAAAGTAATAAAGAGTGAATAAGATAACAAATATAAAACATCATAGTATCAAACGTTAACGTCTATATTGAATTTACACTATACTTATTTTTACACCATTAGTGTAACATTTCACCTTGACATAATAAACTTAGTTAAACATAATGAAAGAGAGAAACATAAATAAACAAGATAAGAACATAAATAAGATAACAGTTAACTAAGTGAAGGAAAGGAAATGAAAGGTATAAACAAGATATTAATAAAAATAAAACTTAAGGATTACAAAAATACAAAGATAGAAAGCAAGAGCATGATCCTGATCTGGATACCAAGATGCCTAAATGCATGGCAAATACCTCTTTTTATAGGCCAAAATTGGGAACTATTACTTTGATGACTAATTAATGAGTGGGTGGCCAATTCTTGACTTGGTGACAATCCTTATCTCCTCTTATTTGCCTAAAACATCATTGATAATTTTAGAGTTGGAACCACTTAATATGAAAGTTATAGAAAAATATCTTAGCTTTTTAGAAAAAAAAAATGGAGGATCATTTGGACTTCTAGAAATGTAGATATGGACCAAACACTGAATATTGTTCGGGTTGTAGTAGATTCAGACTTTTTCATTGTTGTTAAACTTTGTCTTGAAAATGGCCTATTTAAATCTTGAGCTCACATGAAATTGTAGGCCTATGTCTTACCTTTTCATCCATATAAAAGACCTAAATCCAAGATCTACATCTCCAGATATGACCCAATTACCGAATAATATTCTAGTTTGGATTACACCAGCATCTATTTTCTAAGTTTTCTTTTTATCCTTTCAATTTCAATTCTTAAACTCATCAGTTAATCCTTTCATTTATATGATAGGTCTGCATTTAAAATAAGCATTTACAACAAATGAAAGGTATTTTATATTATTAAATATATTATTATAAAACATGTTTTAGTTAAAGAGTTATTGATACTTCAAGTACAAAATGATGATATAAATCCTTCTAAAAAATACACTTTTAAGTACTAATCAAGTGTCAAAGTAATAAATAATCCGACAAAACTAGGTTGAACCACAAGAAGCTTAACTATATAAATTATAAATAATAATAATAATAATAATAATAATAATAAGAACAACAACAACAACAATAATGATGGTGATGGTGATGGTGATGAGTTAAAGAGGACTTTGAGATGTAAGATTAATGTGAGGATTAAACAATGATAAAATAAATGTCAACGTTAAAGGATCTACTAATAGTATTATAGATAAGTAAAGTATAAAGTCTTTATAAATTATTAACATGATCATATTAATCATCTCATTTATGTAACACCATACTAATCAATTTTATCAAGTATTCATGATGCTAACTTATGTTGACAACAAATCAAGTTCTCTCATAACAATGATGTTGGTCGAAGACTATGATTTGATGTACCAAGTGTTATACAACACAAATCTAGGTTAACTATTTAACAAGTAAGGTATTAAGAATTAATAAGATAAAAATGATAAGACATGTTAATAGCAAGTTGTTTAGGATATAAGCATTGAAGTCCATAGTGAGTTTATATTATACTTATCCTAACACCATTAGTGAAATCTTTTCATCTTGACATAATTAACTTAGCTAGAGATTATTTAGAAGAAGAACATAAATAAACAAAATAAGAACATAATTATATAAGTATAGTAAAGAAAATGAAAAGCATAAACAATAGATTAAGAAAAATATAACATGGAATAAAACTTGAACATTACAAAATACAAAGAAAGAAAGAGCAAAATCTTGATCTAAGAACCTATTTATTTGATAATTGATTATTGATGTAGTGGCAAGCTATTGATTCAGTGAACTTGGTGCACAATAACACTCAAGCATTTTGGTTAGATGAAATGACATCGATGTAATTAGAATTTGGCAAAGTGTTCCACATGTAAGTTATTAGAAATCATGTTATCTTTTCACCCGCCAAATTTTAGAGCATTTAGATCACTACAAATCAAGATATGGCTAAAATACTAAGTAGTGTTTCTGGTGGACATAGTGGATAGCCCTCAAGCTCTTGTCTGGATGAAATGTCATTGTTAACATTATAATTTGAGCAGGTCATCTTTATGAAAGTTGAAAATTGTCTTCTTTTTCCACCCACCAAATTTGACATCATTTTCCCTTTTAGAACTCTAGATATGGGTAAATTTATGAGAACTATTTACGATAAATTGTAGAATAGATTCTGACTTCTCTTTTGTGGCCAACCTTTGAATTTGAAAAAAATAGATTTAGGTCTTCCATTCTTTATAAACATTGTAAGCCTATTTCTTAGCTTTTTATTCATATAAACCAAACTAATATCCAAGATCTACAGCTCAAGATATGACCCAATGACTAAATATTGTTTCAATTTGAATTGAATCGGCATTTCCTTTCTAAGCTTAGCCTTTTTTTTTTGTCTTTTCACTTTTAATAGTTAATCACATCAATCAATCCTTTGTATTGTAAGATATGTCTATATTTAAAGTAAGCATTTACCATAAATATATGTTATCTTATATTATCAGACTTATTATTATATAATATGCTCTAGTTAAGAAGCTATTGATACTTTAAGTGCAAAATAATGATAAAAAAACCTTGATAAAAAATATACTTTTAAGTACTAATCACACACCCCAACCTATTAGCAGAATCAATTGATAATAATACGAGAGTTTGTAAACCTGAATATTTCAATAAGTATTCTAATAGACCTTGTTAAGAATTTTTACTAAAATACATCTCTAGAGTCATTTTAACAAAATAACTCCTTTACTCTATCATCTTAATAACAACAGTTTTGTAAATGGTTTATAAAATAGAAAACATAGTTAGTTAATTATATATATATATATATATATATATCAACTACTACCCTATCCCCCCAAACTAAAATAAGACATTATCTTTAATGTCCCAAGGGAGAAAGATAAAGTATAGAAGACATCACCTGAAATAACGAACACTGACAAACCCAAAACATACTTAAACAAATCTAAGAAATAACAAAATAAAATAATATGCTATTAATAAAACCAAAAGACACAAGGATTCACAAACAAAGGCTCAAATCCAATCTAAGCTTTTTACGGCTTTTCTTAGTTAACCAGTTTATGAGACTTATAGAGGGATCAATTACAATAAATATTTGGCACTTTCATAACCCAATTGTATGTTTTAATCGACACATGTGTTATTGTTAACATAAGTTATATTCATGAATGCCTAACAACATTTACAAGTATTAGTATCATTCGAATATGATAATTAATGTTATCATGTTAATAATTTATAATTAGATTAAAACCTTTTTTGTGTGTGGTTTCCAATTGAGTAATAAAAAGAGTTTATAGTATACTTGTTCGAAAAACTATTAGTGGATCCTCTAACCTTGATAATTGTTTTTATCATTGTTTAATCATCACATTAATCTTACATCTCAAAGTCCTCTTTAAACCACCACCACCACCATCATGATTATTATTATTATTATCATTTAGAATTTATGTAATTAACCTCCCTATAGTTCAACTCTGATTTTGCTAGGTTATTTATTACTTCGACACTCCTATACTTGGGAGAAAACATCAATCTTTTGGTCATGTCAATTTATATATATAGGGTCTTTTTCCTTAATAAAGCCATTAAAAATAATCATTAAGAAAAATTTTAAGAGAAGAAGGATGACGAAGAGCAACTATTCTTTTGTTGTCATGTTGCCACTAAAGACCAAAATGATATGTGGTACATTAATAGTGTGTGCATCAACCACATAATGAGGAAGGATATCATCTTTGCCAATTTATACTCATTAGTCAATTCCAAAGATAGATTTGGAAATAATATAGTAGTCGAGGCTAAAGGTAAAGGCAACATCATTGTGTTGCTCACCTGAAATTTTAAAAAATAATTTATCGAGTATAGGCTAGATGATAGAAAAAGGTAATGTTATTTACTTTGATGGAGATTGTTGTACTATATATGATAAAAATAATAATAGAAGAAAGATTATAATCATAAAAATAAAAAAATAGATTTTTTCCTATGAAATGGAAATATATTCAAATTACATCAATAAAGGTGCAACTTGATGATTCCTAGATATGGAACCTAAGGTTGGCCACTTTAAATGAAAGGATCGATTGATGACTTTAAGATCTTTAATTGCAAAGGCAAAGAGATGATCAAACTTAGAAAAGAGATCTCGGTGCAATCCAAACCGGAACATTGTTCGGTAATTGGGTCATATCTGGAGCTATAAATCTCATATTTAGATCTATTTTATATGGATGGAAAGGTAAGACATAGACCTACAACTTTCCTATGGAGCCCAAGATCTGAAAAGGCCATTTTGAAGTCCAAATTGTAGCAACAACAAAGAAGCCCGAATCTATCCTCCAGCCCGAGCACTGTTCAGTATTTTGGCCATATCTGGAGTTCTAGAAGTCCAAATGAGTTGAATTTTTTACACAAGATAGCTGAGACAATTGCCTACAACTTTCAAGTGGCTCCAATTTTGACGTTATCAATGAGGTTTTGGGCAGACTAGAGAAGATAAGGATTGTCACCAAGTCAAGAGTTGGCCACCCACTTATTAATTAGTCATCAAATCAATAGTTTCCAATTTTGGCCTATAAAAGGAGGCATTTGCCATGCATTTAGGCATCTTGGTGTCCAAATCAAGATCATGCTCTTCTTTTCTCTCTTTGTATTCTTTGTAATGTTTATGCTTTGTTTTCATTAATATCAAATTTATGCCTTTCAATTCCTTTCATTTGCTTTGGTAACTCTTATCTTATTTATATATCTATTTTGTTTATCTATTTTTCTTTCTTTCATTATGATATAACCAACACCTGAGCTATGAAAGGAACTTGATTTGTTGTTAATATAAGTTATAATCATGAATGTTTGACGAAATTTACAAGTATTAGCATTAATTGAATAAGATGACTAATGTAATCATGTTAACAATCTATAATCTGATTGGAACCTCCTTTATGTGTGGTTTCCAATTGAACAATAAGAGTTTATACTATACTTGTTTGACATACCATTAGTGGAACCTCTAACCTTGACATTTGTTATTATCATTGTTTAATCCTTACTTTAATATTTTATCTCAAAGTTCTCATCTTCTTCTTCTTCTTTATTATTGTTATTATTATTATTATTATCATTAGTAGTAGTAGTAGTAGTAGTAGTAGTATTACTACTAGTATTATTATTGTTCTTGTTGTTATTATTATTAATATTATTATTATTATTGCTGTTATTACTATTATTGTTGTTATTGTTATTATCGTTGTTGTTGTATTATTGTTATTTATAATTTGTACAATAACCTCACTATGGTTCAACCCTGGTCTTCCTAGGTTATTTATTACTTCGACACTCCTGCACTTGGGAGAAGACATCAATCTTTTCGTCGTGTCAAGTTTTTGGCGCTGTTGCCGGGGAGGTAAGTTTTGTATAAATTATAATATTTATTTTATTTTCTCTTTTCACTTTTCTTGTATATAACTTTGTTTCTTTTCTCTTGTTTCTTCTTCTTTTATTTTCCTTTTCCTTTTATTCTATTCCTTCACGTGCATGAGAGTGTGGTCACGTACATCAAGTGGTAGACTTTGTAGGGTATCCTCATCATTTTCAGAAAATATGGCTGAAGAAGATAATCAATCACTTCATAATGAGAATAATGAGAATAACCGTGCTAGAACACTTAGAGACCACATGAATCCAACAAGAACAAGTGCACCATCATGCATAGTTTTTCCTCCCGATGCATCTCATTTTAATTTTAAGCCAGGCATTATCCAACTTTTACCTTCTTTTCATGGTTTAGAATTGGAAAATCCATACTTGCATTTAAGGGAATTTGAGGAGGTCTGTAACACATATAATAATCTAAATTGTAGCATGAACACCATCAGATTAAAGCTTTTTCCTTTTTCATTAAAAGATAAAGCTAAAACATGGCTACAAAATTTGAGACCAGGATCCATTCGTGCTTGGGATGAAATGCAACAACAGTTTTTAAAGAAGTTTTTTCCATCTGATGATTTGCAAATGATAAATCAGGAATAATCAAAGACAAGTAATTGGAGGCCATAAATTGAGGAATTGCCACCACGATCAATTAAATCCATACCTTCAAGTGTTCAACCACCCAAACCTGATTTGAAGCCCTTGCCATCAAATCTCTTCCAAACTTAATGCACATCAAAAAGATAAGTTATTACAAACTTTGAAAATGCACAAAAATACATTAGGATGGACCATAACTTATATAAAAGGAATTAGTCCTTTGATGTACACACAGAATTTATTTGGAGAAAAATGCTAAACCCTCTAGAGAAATGTAACGAAGGCTAAATCCTAATATGAAAGAAGTAGTGAAAAATGAAGTCATTAAGCTTCTAGATAATGAAATCATTTATCCTATTTCTGATAGCAAATGGATCAAATATTAGAAAGAGTTGCAGATCAAGAATATTATTATTTCCTAGATGGCTATTCGGGTTACAATCAAATTGAAACTGCATTGAAAGATCAAGAGAAGACTACTTTCACATGTCCATTTGGTACTTTTGCATATTGAAGGATCATTAGGTATGTCACCTTATAGACTAGTCTATGGAAAACCTTGTCACTTACTTGTGGAACTTGAACATAAAGCTTATTGGGCTATTAAAGCTTTCAATTCAAATCTGGATGATGCTAGTCAACTGTGAAAATTACAAATAAATGAGCTTGAGGAAATAAGAAATGATGCATATGAAAATTCAAGAATTCATAAAGCAAGAATCAA
>SRLM01000579.1:257725-293016 GCA_015708895.1 Populus ilicifolia
AATAACTGATATCTGTATATACATTTCTGCAATTCTTTGAATCTCTCTTCCAATTCTCATTTGAAAATGGACACTAATCTTGCAAAATTGAAAAAGTATTTTCCCGCTCTACCTCAGAATGTGATTACAAAAATTTACCCTGCTAGATATGCAAGATTGAGATTGTTAATGAATCATGGAATTCCTGAAGATATTCACTGGTTGATTAAAGCAAAAGTTCGATTATCAAGTGAGTCCTCTAACTCCTTCATTTCACACATGCCTGGAACAGGTAAAACTACTTTGTAAAGAAACGTCGTGCAAAACAACTGAAAGTTTGTCATCGATGTGCTAGATGGACTTATAATACACAATGTCATTCTTTAGGAATGGTATCTATAAACCATGAAGATAAAATACAATTCATTAACGATGGCCTGAGTAAGGAGTCTTTAGATAACCTTCTATTGACTCTTAAGACGCATCCTAGTAGAGATGTGCATCATGTAATTCATGATTTATGGCCACTATTTTATAAAGAACATGATCGACTTAGTCTTGAGAATCTGACTAAAAAAGACCCTGTTTGCTAGTTTTTAAGAAAACTGGATGGGAAGCCTATCCCCGACCCATAGAGGGCGTTTAAGTCGTTCTTGGACGAAAAATCAAGGGAAGATGTGAGCTACAATCACAACTACCTGTACATATACATGGTTTTTTTAAAGTAAATAAATAAATAAATAAAAAGAGAGAGAGAGAGAGTGAGACTCCAGCTGGCCTACATATAGGTGTTATGATTGTTTTTCTAATTTCTCATCTATAAAACCCTCTCTTCCTTCCTTTCATTTCTACTCAACCCATAAATTCAACAAATATAGAAGTGTGTAGAAATGGCAAGTTCCTCAAGTCATCATATAAGAAATATTTATGTTTTCGGTGGATCTAGTCTTGGAAAAGAAAAGGAGTTTTTAGAATCAGCAAATCATCTTGGTCAAGTGCTAACTGAGAGAAAGATTCATTTAGTATATGGGGGAGGCAATCTTGGGTTAATGGGAGGTGTGTCAATAGCTGCATTTTTAGGAGGTAGTTAAGTTTTGGGGGTCGTTCCCGAAGCTTTAGCACAAGGGGACATCATTGGAAAAACAATTGGAGAGGAACTTCAGGTCTCTACAATGTCAGCTCGAATGAATGCAATGTTTAACCATGCTGATGCCTTCATTGCTTTACTAGGTGGTCTAGGCACATTGGAAGAAATCTTTCATATTTCCTCTTGGGCCCAACTGCACATTCACCATAAACCCATAGGTTTGTTAAATGTTAATGGTTATTATGATAAGTTGTTGTCTTTTCTTGACCACGTTGTGGAACAGGAGTTTCTAACATCTTCTGCACGACAAATCATAATCTCTGCTGCTACTGCTGAACAATTGATTGACCAACTACAATCTTTCATTCCTGTAATTGATCCATCCATGAGTCGTATAAATTGGTCAACTAAGAAAAGCTGTAAAAAGCTTAGATTGGATTTGAGCCTCCATTTGTGAATCTTTGTGTCTTTTGGTTTTATTATTGTGTTTTATTGTTTCTTATATTTTTTTTCTTGTGTGTCTCAAGTTTGTCAGTGTTTGTTATTTCAGGTGATATCTTCTATACTCTATCTTTCTACCTTTAAACATTGAGGACAATGTCTTGTTTTAGTTGGGGGGAGAGGGTAGTAGCTAAGAAAAAAAACTATGTTTTCTATTTCATAAAGCATGTGTAAGATGGTTGTTACTATGATGGCAGAGTAAGGAGAATCTTTTACGACTCTTGAGACGCATCTTAGTAATCATTCGTAACAAGGTCTATCATAATACTTCTTGAAATATTTAGATTTATAAACTCTTGCATTGTTATCACTTAAGTCTGCTCATATACTTATTTAACATGTATTCTTGAACCTTAATTTACACATACACACACTTCAACATATGATTGTGGGTTGCATATTGGATTATTACATTATTTATGTTCTTTTGTTAAAGGTAACAACTAAGGGAAAAGCATAATATATAATTAAAAAACAAAACAAAAGAGAAAAAGAAAAAGAAAAAAAATGATAATAATAAAAATGTAGATAAGTTTGGTTTCGTAGCCTCCCTAACCTAAACAATTAAGCTTGAAGGGGTGTTCTAACACCTAATACCCTAAAATCAACTGACTTGGGAGCTATTGGCCCAACGCTTGTTACATGGGTTGAGGAGAAAAGCTTAAGGGAATCAAACATTGCACTATCTACATATCTGTATCTGCGACCCGAGTTACTAAGCTCGTAGGGGTGTCTTAACACCTAATGCTCTAAGACCAATTGGTCTAAGAGTTATTAGCTGAAAGCTCGTTACATGGGTTAAAGATGCATGGTGTTTTAAATTATATGTATATATATTAAAAAAGAAAAAAAGAAAAGAAAAGAAGACAAAAATAATAATCTCAACCTAAGAAAGTTAACCTTAAACATTATAACACAAATTTTGTTTTCTTCCAAGAAAAGCCCCATAATTATGTGTTGATACATTGAGCACAAAAGAAAGATTTATGAATATCTTATTAAGAGGTATTGAGCAGGTATACAAATCTAACAAGAGTTTGTTTATTTAGATAGAGTAATGGAAGTTAAATGATGAATACCTTGCTTTATGGAATTTGCAAATTATTTTTTTATTTTAACGTTTTGATTACTAGGGACTAGTAATAAGCTAGTTGAGGGGTGTGATTAGTACTCAAAAGTGCATTTTCATCATGGTTTTATATCATTATTTTGCACTTGAAGTATCAATAACTCCTTAACTAAAGTATGTTTTATAATAATCTATCTAATAATATAAGATACCTTTAATTTATGGTAAATGTCCATTTTAAATGCAGGACTATCACATAAATGAAAGGATCGATTGATGACTTTAAGAACTTTAATTGTAAAGGCAAAGAGATGATCAAACTTAGAAAAGAGATGTCGGTGCAATCCAAACCGGAACACTGTTCGGTAATTGGGTCATATTTGGAGCTATAAATCTTAGATTTAAATCTATTTTATATGGATGGAAAGGTAAGACATAGGCCTACAACTTTGCTATGGAGCCCAAGATCTGAAAAGGCCATTTTGAAGTCCAAATTGTAGCAACAACAAAGAAGCCCGAATCTATCCTCCAGCCCGAGCACTGTTCAGTATTTTGGCCATATCTGGAGTTCTAGAAGTCCAAATAAGTTGAATTTTTTACACAAGATAGCTGAGACAATTGCCTACAACTTTCAAGTGGCTCCAATTTTGATGTTATTAATGAGGTTTTGGGCAGACAAGAGAAGATAAGGATTGTCACCAAGTCAAGAGTTGGCCACCCACTTATTAAGTAATCAAATCAATAGTTCCCAATTTTGGCCTATAAAAGGAGGCATTTGCCATGCATTTAGGCATCTTGGTTTCCAGATCAAGATCATGCTCTTCTTTTCTCTCTTTGTATTCTTTGTAATGTTTATGCTTTGTTTTCATTAATATCAAATTTATGCCTTTCAATTCCTTTCCTTTGCTTTGGTAACTCTTATCTTATTTATGTTCTTATTTTATTTATCTATTTTTCTTTCTTTCATTATGTCTAGTTAAGTTTATTATGTCAAGGTAAAAAGGTTACACTAATGGTGTAAGAATAAGTATAGTATAAACTTAATATGGACTTTAATGTTTTATACTAACATGTTTTATATTTGTTATCTTGTTTACTCTTTAATACTTTGCTTGTTAAATGATTAATCTTGATTTATGTTGTATAACACTTGGTACAACAAATGCTTGGCACTTTCATAGCCCATAATGTATGGTATAACCGACACCTGAGCTATGGAAGGAACTTGATTTGTTGTTAACATAAGTTATAATCATGAATGCTTGACGAAATTTACAAGTATTAGCATTAATTGAATAAGATGACTAATATAATCATGTTAACAATCTATAATCTGATTGGAACCTCCTTTATGTGTGGTTTCCAATTGAACAATAAAAGTTTATACCATACTTGTTTGACATACCATTAGTGGAACCTCTAACCTTGACATTTGTTATTATCATTGTTTAATCCTTACTTTAATATTTCATCTCAAAGTTCCCATCTTCTTCTTCTTCTTTATTATTGTTATTATTATTATTATTATCATTAGTAGTAGTAGTAGTAGTATTGTTGTTGTTGTTATTATTATTAATATTATTATTATTATTATTATTATTACTATTATTACTATTATTGTTGTTATTGTTATTATCGTTGTTGTTGTATTATTGTTATTTATAATTTGTACAATAATCTCCCTGTGGTTCGACCCCGGTCTTACCGAGTTATTTATTACTTCGACACTCCTGCACTTGGGAGAAGACATCAATCTTTTCGTCATGTCATGAAGGATCTTAGAGAGCAAAATGACTATTAGAACTAATGCATATAAATATTTTTAGACTAATGACATTATCATTTAATCAAAATATGTACTTTATATCGTTTATTGATAACTACACTAGAATGACATGGGTTTACTTCATTTAAGAAAAAAAAGTTTTTTCCACACATTCAAGAAAATCTTCAAAGATCCCGCAATAGATTTGAGTATAAAAAAGAAAGAATAAGACTATAATGGAGATGGCAAGATGAATGCTAAAGGATAAAGATCTTTCAAGTACAGTTTGGGTAGATGTAGTATCCATTATTATATATTTACTAAACAAATGTCTAACAAAAATAGTGGCAGATAAAACACTAATTGATGCATGGTTAGGAAGGAAGCCTTTAGCAAAGCATCTCAAAGTTTTTGGCAATCTATGCTACATTGTAAGTTGGATGACAAGGTTGAACAAAGAATAGTTCTTTGGCTACAGTTCAACATCGAAAGGCTACCAAGTATATAATCTATAAACTAAAAGGCTAATTATTAGTTGAGATTGAGTTTCATGAAAATTCTAAGTGGAATTAGGTAGGAGTTTCATGAGAATGCTAAGTGGAATTAGAAGGAAGAAAAAATGAAAAAAAGAATAATCAATTTTCATCAAACTTAAATTTGTGAATTAGATGTTGAAAAAGGTATAAATCCATCATTATCACCAAAATCTTCTCCATCAACAAGTCAATTGCCAACATCTTTAAGTTCATCTAGATCACAATCTACTATAAAGGCAAGAAGAAATTTCTTTTGTTTCACCGATTAGAAAAATATAGTCATTAATAGACATTTATGAAAGCTGCAATTTTATAGTTGTGGAGCTAAAAAGTTATAAAATGCATCTAAAAAAAAGATGAGTGAAGGTAATGGAGGAAGAAATTAAAATGATTAAGAAAAATAAGATATGAGAGATAATAGATCAACCAAAAAGAGGTCATTGGAGTTAAATAGATTTGTAGAATAAAGCTTAGCCTTGATGGCTTAATAGAAAAGCTTAAAGCAAGGTTCGTGGTGAAAAGCTACTCTAACTACTTGGGATCAACTATAATGAAACAATTTGCTCGACTAGAGTTTTAAAAGAAAAAAATCTATATAGAGCAATTGATAAGCTTTGTAGTAAAATGTAGTGAAGATAAAATATTAAAATTAAAGAAAGTATTGTATGGTATCAAGCAATATTGACATAAAACCCTAATAGGCTTTAGAAAGAATAGAAAGTGAGTAGGAAAGAAGGAAAAGAAAACAGGAGTAGTAACCTATAGTCAACAAGTTTGAAGAAGGTATAACTATATGAAAACTTAAGGATAAAGTCTATGTGGCCTGCTCATTCATGCTTTTTCAATGTTTAGTGACGGTTTTGAATCTTTTTTTGTCATTTTTTATGTTTTAGCATTTATGTGGATTGATGATTAAAAAAGTTGTTTTGATTGAATAATCTTGTTTTGAAGTTGTTGGAATGTTTAAAAGGAGTTTATGTATTTGGTTTTGACAAAGTATACTAGTTTTGGAATCTCTCAAAGGCAGAAGGTATAACCTATAGTAACCTATAGTCTATGGTTCCTGAGTTTAGTGTGAGTCTTAAAGTGTTTAAAAAATTAATTTTGGATTGAGTTTTAATATTTGTTTTTTATTGATAATAGGGCTATAATTTTGAAACTTGAAATCTTATATATATTCTTGATAATTCAATGTTAAGTTTTAGGTTTCATTTTGATTTGATTTTGGTTTCTACAAGCTCATATATCATAGTTAATAAATAATATAGAGTTTTCATGCGTCAATAACATGTTTTTATGGATTTTAATCATAAAGTTTTATTTATAAAATGTTAAATTTATTTATAAAAATAAATATTTATTTTGAATTATAGACCAACTAATAGTTAGAAATCCATTAAAACTTTTAAATTATATATAAATCATATAATGTATTTTATTTCATATAAAATATACTAAAAATACTAATATCTTTCCCAGTGGTAATCAATTCTTTACTTTTAAATTTTTTAATAAGATGAGAATAATCAAATCTTCCAGCGACTCTAAACAAATAATTAGATGAAGATTTCTTGTACCCCGCGCCAACTTGCGAAAAGCAACACGATTATCTTCATGGAATGACCTGGAATACTGTATACATTATAGAAGGAGAAGGAAAACAAACGATACGGAAAGAGGCGTATGAGAGCATGAGGTCCTTGATTACGTAATTTGCTAGAATGTTCAAGATGTCTATGTCAATCAATAAATTAGACGACTCTAGAAAACCCGCCATATTAACTCCTTTCAGCCCTTTCTTACAATAAATACTAGCGTTTCCACTCTAACAGACCTCAGCCTTTGTAGTCCAAGAGGCGTAGCGATTCTTCTAGCGTCTTCTTTTTCACTTCAAGAATGGCTGGTGATCAAGTAACCCTGTTGGATTTCTGGGCAAGTCCATTCGGTATGAGAGTGAGAATAGCATTGGCTGAAAAGGGTGTAAAGTACGAGTACAGTGAACAAGATTTGCGGAACAAAAGTGCTTTACTTCTTCAAATGAATCCTGTTCACAAGAAAATCCCAGTTCTTGTCCATAATGGGAAACCTGTTTGTGAGTCACTTATCATTGTTCAGTATATTGATGAGGTGTGGAAGGAGAAGGCTCCTTTGTTGCCTTCTGATCCTTACCAGAGAGCTCAGTCAAGGTTCTGGGCAGATTTTGTTGACAAAAAGGTATGGCGTTTTTTTTTTTTCCTTGGTAAATAAATGGTTGATCTTTTTTGGTTTTTGATTTTGTATTGAGGTATGACTTGATTAAACCCCCTTTGCAATTTGATTGGTTTGAAAGAATTAAAATTTATATCACCACTACTATTAGCCCTAAGACTAATATCAAATTTAGAAAGAAATTAGAGATCTCGACATGGAATGGTGGAAAAGTCTGATGTTCATTTCGAGTTCTTGGGTGTTAACTTTTTTTCCTTATAACGAATTAACCATTAAGGTTTCTGATCATTTCATTTTTGATGACCTATTTTTTCATTCTTGTGAGTTCATGAGAATTAAAGTAGAGGTTGGCAGGATGTTTCTGTATAAGGATCACCAAATTGATTGGATCCAATTGCTTTAAGACGCACCAAGAAAACTTTAAAAATGTTATATTTAATGCTTTAAAGATAAGATTATGGACTTACTTGATGATACTTTAATTAATTGACAGTGATGATATTGAGGTTTTCTACGGTATATCATTGATGGTGACAAAATGAGGTTTTCTTAATGGTGCGCATTTCTTGATTAAAAGAAGTCATTAGCCTTGTTGTACTTAAATTGTTAGTCACTGCAGCGCAGAAAACTAATTAAATGTTATCACCATCTTCGTTGCTAAATATTTAACCAACATCTCTAACAATGATGGGCTTTGCTGGAGTTCATGACTGTTTTTAAAATTGTTTTTTATTTAAAAATATATTAAAATAATATTTTTTATTTTTAAAAAAATTATTTTTGATATTATTATATTAAAATGAAATGATCTGAAAAAATTAAAAAATATTAATTTAAAATAAAAAATTCAATTTTTTTCAAAATGTTAAAACAAACATCATTTTAAACAAAAATGATATACCATCTTTGACTTTTGTGATTCTAAAAAGTATGTGCAGTGATTTTTTTTGAAAAAGGAAATTGCTTGTCTCAAGTTTTAGAAAAATAATATAGGTAAAAAAATAGTAGAAAAATAATAGTTGAACATAATTATGTTTTTAAATATTAATTTTTTATATAATTATTATTGGAAATAATGATTCTTTAGTCAAAAAATAAAATATAATAATAAAATTTTGGGGTTGGTTTTGGTATATATAAATTAATTTGCATGGGATATATATTTTGATTTTTGATTAAACAGATATTATTTCTAATAATAAATATTATTATTTTTAAAATTGATATTCAAAAACATATATTTTTTTAAACTTTCTATTTTCATTGGATGTATTCGCCAAAACTTTTACTTAATTATTTTAGAATAGTAAAAAACTCGTGTGGTGACCATTATACTAATTTGTTATTATGGAATGGTGTGATATGAACCTTAAGTTGTATGACCTTGGGAGGAAGATATGGACAACAAAAGGAGAAGATCAGGAGGCAGCCAAGAAGGATTTCATCGACAGCCTCAAGCTTTTGGAAGGGGAGCTTGGAGACAAGCGTTATTTTGGTGGCGAGACCCTCGGCTACGTTGATGTAGCACTAATTCCTTTCTATTGCTGGTTTTATGCCTATGAAACAGTCGGCAACTTTAACATAGAGGCTGTCTGTCCAAAGCTGATTGCTTACTGTAAGAGGTGCTTGGAGAAAGATAGTGTATCCAAGTCTCTTGAAGATCCGCAGAAAGTCTCTGATTTCGTTGTGCTGAGGAGAAAGCTGCTTGGACTTGAGTAACATGCATCCAAAGGCAAGGAGGAACTATTTCCTGTTGAGACGTTGTACTTGTGTGTGATTTATGTTTCAAGTAAAGCTGGCACTTAGTTGTGCCTGTAATATTCTGAGGTACTTTGTTGTGCCTGAAATAGGATGTGGTTTTTCTCTTTGTAATGTTTGGCTTAAAGTATAAAGAGGCTTGCATCTCTTTGTTCAACACGTCTATGCCATGCAGTCAATGAGACAACTCTAGAAAACCGGCCGTGCTTACTCACATCAGCCCTTTCTTACTATACATACTCGCATTTCCTCAATGACAAAACACAAAACACAGCCTTTTTAGTCCAAGAAAACAAAGAAGCGTTACTTTACTTCAAGAATCTTCTTTCTCACTTCAAGAATGGCTGGTGATCAAGGAACCCTGTTGAATTTACTTCTTCAAACGAATCATGTTCACAAGAAAATCCCAGTTCTTGTCCATAATGGGAATCCTGTTTGGGCGTCACTTAGCATTGTTCAGTATATATATCTTCAGATCCATACCAGGGAGCTCAGTCAAGGTTCTGGGCAGATTTTTCCCTGTATTAAGAGGGTCAAGGGACGACCTGAAGAATTTAAATCAGATGTAAATTTTCTCATAAATGCTAGTGAACCAAGGTCTAATTCCATGGTATCCACTTTGACAGCGGGTATTTCCTTGACTGTTGTATCTTTGACGTCTTTTCAAACAACCATATTCTTGATTCCCATAATAACATGGACAACACATCACACCACTGCTACAAATGGAAGTGTTGTTTTCGCTATTTTTATTGGAAGCGTTGCTGCCACCGCTTCTGGAAGCACTGCTGCTGGTGGTTTTTTATGCATGCTTCTGGTGAAGAATGGTGGGTTGAGAATGGAGAAGGAGATATATATATATATATATATATATGTGTGTGTGTGTGTGTGTGTGTGTGTGTTTGTGCAGGGTATAATTGTAATTTCAATGAAAAGTGAAAGGGTATTTTTGATTTAAAATTTTCATTAAGATAGATCAACCTTGGAGAATAGTGAATAGTGTTTTCCAACTAAGAAGAATGAATGAGAAATTTAAAAAAATATATAAAAGATGTTTTCCAGCTTTATGATCAGGATGTAGAAATATCTTTCCTTTTTTCCATTTGAAAAAATACTATATTTGAAGATAAAATTCACTTTTAAAATTTTTATTTATTTTCTTGAAAAAATGATGTAATACACCAGTACTAGATAATTAATTTACGGATTGATAAATCTTTTCTATGTTGTATGTTATGTTAATTGGTATTAGAATATATTAGTCAATTAATAGATATGTTGGCAGCATGTTCTCAATCTATAATACAGAAGTGTGACCATTTAGAATATTGTTAATAGAAATATGTCTCCCCCCTGAAACACTCTAACACTTGTTAAAGTTCAAAATATTTGTTAAAGTCTCTCTCTCTCGTAACAAATACACGTATACACACCAAAAAAACTTAAAACACCCATTCTCTAATGAACTTAATTACCTAATTTTTACAAGGCCCACGCTAGCATCTCTATAAAAAGACATGGAATATTGATGTTGGATGATTTTTAGTGGAAACATTTATTTTTTTTTGTTATTTTTATTGTTATTTAGTTTAGAAACTTTATGGTGTTTTTGTTCTTTCCTGTTAGTTTAGTAATTATTTTTATTTAGTTTACCCAACTAGAAAATTGGTAAAAACCAACAGAATTTTTTTGTCAATAATTTTTACCGACAGAAATAATTCTCTACTTCTATTAGTATATACTAATAGACAATACAGATCAGTGATATGGTCAGTATATATCGACAGACGTATTTCATCGATATATATGGTCTTCAATTGGTATATACTGACTAAAAATTTATTTTATGGTAACAAACGGCATTGTACTTGGTCATATTGTTTCATCAAAAGGAATTGAGGTTAAGAAATCTAAAATCGAGTTAATTGCAAACTTACCAACACCAAAATCTATTAAAAATGTTAGATCATTCTTAGAACATGCTGGTTTTTATAGAAGATTCATCAAAGATTTTAATATAATATCTAAGTCCTTAAGTAACCTTTTAACAAAAGATAATATTTTTGAATGGACTGAACATTGTGAAAAAGCCTTTGTTAAACTTAAAAACTTTTTTACTTGTGCTCCTGTCATTCAACCTCCTGATTGGTCATTACCTTTTGAAATAATGTGTGATGCTAGTCATTATATCATAAGTGCTGTTTTAGGACAAAGAAAAGATAGGAAACCTTATGTGATTTATTATGCAAGTAAAACTTTAAATAGTGCTCAAATGAATTACACCACCACTAAAAAAGAATTACTTACAGTAGTATTTGCATGTGAAAAATTCAGGTCTTATCTTGTTGGCTCACCTGTTGTTGTTTTTAGTGATCATGCAGCATTAAAATATCTTCTTTTTAAGAAAGATTTTAAGGCTAGATTGGAGTGGTGGATTTTGTTACTTCAAGAATTTGATATCACAATCAAAGATAAGAAAGGCAACGATAATGTTATTGCAGATCACTTGTCAAGATTGACAACAGATTTAAAAACTGACATCACACCAATTGATGACTACTTTCCCGATGAGTCTTTACTTTACATCTCTATAATACATTGGTTTGCTACTATTGTTAATTTTCTTGTTTCAGGACAATTGCTAGCTCATTGGAGTACCCAAGATAAAAGAAAGTTCTTGAACAAAGTGAAGAACTTTTATTAGGATGACACTTATTTATTCAAATATTGTCGTGATCAAATATTTTAAAGATTCATTCCTGACAATGAGCTAAGTAGTGTCATTAATTTTGTTTCATTCTGAGGCATGTGGAGGCCATTTCTCATCAAGAAAGACAACTATAAAAATCTTACAAAGACTCACATGCATTCTGCAAGTCTTGTGAAAATTGTCAAAAGTTGGGATCAATTTCAAAACATCACATGATGCTTTTAAATCCTATTCTTGTCATTGAGATCTTTGACTGTTGGGGTATAGATTTCATTGGTCCATTACCTCCATTATTTGGTTTCTTATATATATTAGTCGCAATAGATTATGTTTTAAAATGGATAGAGGCAATTCCAAGTCAAAATAATGATCACAAAACAGTGATAAAGTTTTTGAAAGATAATATTTTGAGTCGATTTGGAGTCCCTCGAGCCATAATAAGTGACGGTGGAACACATTTCTGCAACAAGTCATTTGAGTCTTTAAAGAAGAAATATGAAATCACACACAAAGTTGCCTCCTCTTATCACCCTCAAACAAGTGGACAAGTAGAGCTTGCTAATAAGGAGATCAAACATATTTTGGAGAAAACAGTGAACCCTAATAGGAAAGACTAGTCTTTAAGACATAATGATGCACTTTAAGCTTATCGAACTGCTTATAAAACATCATTAGGTATGTCACTTTATAGACTAGTCTATGGAAAACCTTGTCACTTGCTTGTGGAACTTGAACATAAAGTTTGTTGGGCTATTAAAGCTTTTAATTCAAATCTGGATGATGCTAGTCAACTGTGAAAATTACAAATAAATGAGCTAAAGGAAATAAGAAATGATGCATATGAAAATTCAAGAAATCATAAAGCAAGAATCAAAGAGTTTCATGACAAGAAGATACTGAGAAAAACATTCAATGTTGGTCAAAAAGTCTTGCTTTATAATTCTCGACTGCATTTATTTTCTGGAAAATTAAGATCAAGATAGAGTGATCCTTTTATTGTGAAACATGTGTATCCATATGGGGCTTACGACATCAAGAATCCAAAGAATGGCAATGTTTTCAAGGTAAATGGACATCATCTGAAAGTTTACATTGATAATTTTTCAGTTGAACATGACTTTATTGAATTGAGTGCTCCTGTATATAAAGATTGATTTTTTTTTCTCATATTATTTTTGTGTTTCTTTTTAAGTGATTTTTGCTAGTTTCTCTTACCCCGGTCAAATGGCGAATAATGGTACTCCATGACTTAAGTCGATTATTTCAATTTCCCACAATAACTGATATTTGTGTATATATATATTTGTGCAATTCTTTGAATCTCTCTTCCAATTCTCATTTGAAAATGGATACTAATCTTGAAAAATTGAAAAAGTATTTTCCTGCTCTGCCTAAAAATGCGATTACAAAAATTTACCATACTAGATGTGCAAGATTGAGATTGTTAATGAATCATGGAATTTCTGAAGATATTCGCTAGTTGATTGAAGCAAAAGTTCGATTATCAAGTGAGTCCTCTAACTCTTTCATTTCACACATGCCTGGAACAGGTAAAAACACTTTTGCAAAGAAACGTCATGCAAAACAACTGAAAGTCTATCATCAATGTGCTAGATGGACTTATAATGCGCAATGTCGTTCTTTAGGAATGGTATCTATAAACCGTGAAGATAAAATACAATTCATTAAGGATGGCCTGAGTAAGGAGTCTTTAGATAACCTTCTATTGACTCTTGAAACGCATCCTAGTGGAGATGTGTATCGAGCAATTCATGATTTATGGCCACTATTTCATAAAGAACGTGATCGACTTAGTCTTGGGGATCTGACTAAAAAAGACCTTGTTTGCCAGTTTTTAAGAAAACTGGATAGGAAGCCTATCCCCGATCCATAGAGGGCGTTTAAGCCGTTCTCGGATGTAAAACCAAGGAAAGATGTGAGCCACAATCACAACTAGTTGTACATACACATGCTTTTTCAAAAGTAAATAAATAAAGAGAGAGAGAGAGAGAGTGTGTGAGACTCTAGCTAACCTACATATAGGTGGTATGATTGCCTTTTTATTTTCTCATCTATGAAACCCTCTCTTCCTTCCTTTCATTTCTACTCAACCCATACATTCAACAAATACCGAAGTGTGTAGAAATGACAAGTTCCTCAGGTCATCACATAAGAAATATTTGTGTTTTCGGTGGATCTAGTCTTAGGGAAAAAAAAGGAGTTTTTAGAATTAACAAATCATCTTAGTCAAGTACTAGCTGAGAGAAAGATTCATTTAGTGTATGGAGGAGGCAGTCTTGGTTAATAAGAGGTGTGTGAATAGCTGTATTTTTAGAAGGTGGTCAAGTTTTAGAAGTCATCCCCGAAGCTTTAGCATAAAGGGATATCATTGGAAAAATAATTGGAGAAGAACTACAAGTCTCCACAATGTCTACTCGAATGAATGCAATGTTTAACTATGTTGATGCCTTCATTACCTTACTAGGTGGTCTAGGTACATTGGAAGAGATCTTTCATATTTCCTCTTGGGCCCAACTACACATTCACTATAAACTCATAGGTTTGTTAAATGTTAATGGTTATTATGATAAGTTGTTGTCTTTTCTTAATCATGCTGTGGAACAGGAATTTCTAACATCTTCTACACGACAAATCATAATCTCTGCTACTACTGCTGAACAATTGATTGACCAACTATAATCTTTCATTCTTGTAATTGATCCTTCCATGAGTTGTATAAATTGGTCAACTAAGAAAAGCCATAAAAAGCTTAGATTAGATTTAAGCCTCCATTTATGAATCATTGTGTCTTTTGGTTTTATTATTGTGTTTTGTTCTTTCTTATATTGTTTCGGATATTGGACTGTGGACTAGACTTTTAATTGTTGGATTTTGGTTGGTTCAACCATTTTTCTTTTATTATTTATTCTTATTAGTTTTTTATCAAGGGTTTTTTGTCATCATTTTGCACTTGAAGTATCAATAACTCCTTAACTAAAACATGTTTTATAATAATATATCTAATAATATAAGATACTTTTAATTTATGGTAAATGTTCATTTTAAATGCAGGCCTATCATATAAATGAAAGGATTGATTGATGAATTTAAGAACTCAAATTGAAAAGACAAAGAGATGGCCAAACTTAGAAAAGAGATATCGGTGCAATCCAAACCAGAATACTATTTGATAATTGGGTCATATCTAGAGTTGTAGATCTCAGATTTAGGTATACTTTATATAGATGGAAAGGTAAGACATGGGCCTACAACTTTCATATAGAGCCCAACACTTAAAAAGGTTATTTTAAAGTTTAAATTGTAGTAACAATAAAGAAGTCTGAATTAGTCTCCAGCCCGAGCATTGTTTAGTGTTTGGCGTATATCTAAAGTTTTAGAAGTCTAAATGACTTAAATTTTTTACAAAAAAAAATCTAATACAATTTCCTACAATTTTTATGTTTTTAAACGGCTTTAATTTTGACGTTATTAGTGACGTTTTGGGCAGACAAAAGAAGATAAGGATTGTCACCAAGTCAACAGTTGGTCACTCACTCATTAATTAGTCATCAAATCAATAGTTCTTAATTTTTGCCTATAAAAGGAGGCATTTGCCATGTATTTAGGCATCTTGGTTTCAAGATCAAGATCATGCTCTTGCTTTCTCTCTTTGTATTTTTTGTAATGTTTATGCTTTGCTTTCATTAATATCAAGTTTAAACCTTTCATTTCCTTTCATTTACTTAGTTAACTTTTATCTTATTTATGTTCTTATTTTGTTCATTTATTTTTCTTTCTTTTATTATGTTTAGGTAAGTTCATTATGTCAAGGTGAAAAGATTACAGTAATGGTGTAAGAATAAGTATAATGTAAACTTAATATGGATTTTAATGTTTGATACTAACATGTTTTGTATTTGTTATCTTATTTACTTTTTAATACTTTGCTTATTAAATGACTAACCTTGATTTATGTTGTATAACACTTGGTACCATAAATGCTTGGAACTTTCATAGCTCATACTGTATGGTATAACCAACACCTGAGCTATGAAAGGAACTTGATTTGTTTTTAAAATAAGTTATAATCATAAATACTTGACGAGATTTACAAGTATTAGCATTAATCGAATAAGATGACTAATGTAATCATGTTAACAATCTATAATCTGATTGGTACCTCCTTTGTGTATGGTTTCCAATTGAAAAATTAGGGTCTTTATCTTTAAAGGTACACATTAAGGTCTCTAAGTGTTTTAACACGGTTATTTTCATTATTCTCGTTGCAAAGTGATTGATTATCTTCTTCGGCCATATTTTCTAAAAATGATGAATATACCCTATAAAGTTTACCACATAATGTACGTGACCACACTTTCATGCATGTGTAGGAATAGAATAAAAGGAAGAAGAAAACAAAAGAAGGAGAAACCATAGAATAAGAAGTTAATGAGAACTTTGAGATGGAAGATTAACGTAAGGATTAAACAATGATAATAATAAATGTCAAGGTTAGAGGATCCACTAATGGTATGTCAAATAAGTATAGTATAAACTCTTATTATTCAATTGAAAACCACACACAAAGAAAGTTCCAATCAGATTATAGATTGTTAACATGATTATATTAGTTATCTTATTCGATTAATGTTAATACTTGTAAATCTTGTAAATCTTGTCATGCATTCATGATTATAACTTATGTTAACAACAAATTAAGTTCCTTTCATAGAACAGGTATATGTTATACCATACAGTTGAGCTATGAAAGTGTCAAGTATTTATTGTATCAAATATTATATAACATAAATTTAGATTAGTAATTTAACAAGCAAAGTATTAAAGAGTGAACAAGAAAACAAATATAAAACATGTTAGTATTAAACATTAAGGTCCATGTTGAGTTTATATTATGCTTATTCTTACACCATTAGTGTAACATTTTCACCTTGATATAATAAACTTAGCTGAACATAATGAAAAAAATATAAATAAATAAGATAAGAATATAAATAAGATAAAAGTTAACTAAGTAAAGAAAATAAAATGAAAGGCTTAAACTTGATATTGATGAAAACAAAACTAAAGCAATACAAAGAGAGAATGCAAGAGCATAATCATGATCTGGAAACCAAGATACCTAAATGCATTGTAAATGCCTTCTTTTATAGGCTAAAATTCAGAACTATTGATTTGATGACTAATTGATGGATGGGTGGTCAGCTCTTGACTTGATGACAATCCTTATCTTCTCTTAGCTGCCCAAAAAGTCATTGATAACGTTAGAATTGGAACCTCTTGAAATATAAAAGTTTTAAGAAATTGTCTCAGCTTTTCAAGAAAAAAAATTAAGGTCATTTAGACTTCTAGAACTCCAGATATGGGCTAAACACTTAACCATGTTTGGGCTGCAAAACAGATTCAGTCTTCTTCGTTGTTGTTATAATTTAGAATTGAAAACAGCCTTTTTAAATCTTGGACTCTAATGAAAGTTGTAGGCTTATGTCTTACCTTTCCATCCATATAAAAGCAGACCTAAATTCAAGATCTACATCTTCAAATACGACCCAATTACTGAACGGCGTTCTAGTTTGGACTGCACCAGCATCTCTTTTTTAAGTTTGGCCATCTCTTTGTCCTTTCAATTTTAATTATTAAATTCATCAATCAATCATTTCATTTATATGATAGGCCTGCATTTAAAATGAATATTTACAGCAAATTAAAGGTATCTTATATTATTAGATATGTTATTATAAAACATGTTTTAGTTAAGGAGTTATTGATACTTCAAGTGCAAAATGATCATATAAAACCTTAATAAAAATACACTTTTAAGTATTAATCAAAAACCCTATAAATACCTTGAAAAATCAGAACTAGAAATAATGAAAGGGAAAATAGAAAAAAAGGATGTCCATGAGAGTGCAACAACCACTATTTTAAAGCTTCATATGTAAAAACATTTTCTAAACTAGCAAATAAGTTTCATGAGATATATCTCTAGCTTTTCATTACATGTTTTGATAATGTTTTCAACTTATTTTAGTGATATATTATATTGAGCTTGTATATGTCTATATATAAACTCCTGTTGACTTATCATGCAAATTTTTTTCAGCCTAGGCTCTCTTTTCCTTTCATCTTTTATGATAACTTGTGAAAATAGTTGGAAGAAAAGAAGGTTAGATTGCCAAAATATAAAGAGGAATTTTTTTATATAGAAAATGTTTTCTCATTGATTAGTACTCAAAAGTGCATTTTTATAATGGTTTTATATCATTTTTTTGCACTTAAAGTATCAATAACTCCTTAACTAAAGTACGTTTTATAATAATCTATCTAAGATACCTTTAATTTATGATAAATGTCCATTTTAAATATAGTCTATCACATAAATAAAAGGATTAATTGATGACTTTAAGAACTTCAATTGCAAAGGCAAAGAGATGATCAAACTTAGAAAAGAGATGTCGGTTCAATCCAAACTGAAACACTGTTCGCTAATTGGGTCATACCTGGAGCTATAGATCTCAGATTTAGGTCTACTTTATATGGATGGAAAGGTAAGACATAGGCCTACAACTTTCATATGGAGCCCAAGATCTAAAAGGGCCATTTTCAAGTCCAAATTGTTGCAACAACAAAAAAACCCGAATCTGTCCTCCAGCCCGAGCACTCTTCAGTATTTTGGCCATATCTGGANGAGCTGAATGTTTTACACAAGAAAGCTGAGATAATTTTCTAGAACTTTCATGTTTTCAAGTGGCTCTAATTTTGACGTCATCAATGACGTTTAGGGCAGACAAGAGAAGATTAGGATTGTCACCAAGTTAAGGGTTGGCCACCTACTCATCAATTAGTCATCAAATCAATAGTTCTCAATTTTGGCCTATAAAAGGAGGCATTTACCATGCATTTAGGCATCTTGGTGTCCAGATCAAGATCATACTCTTGTTTTCTCTCTTTGTATTCTTTGTAGAGTTTATGCTTTGTTTTCATTAATATCAAGTTTATGCCTTTCATTTCCTTTCCTTTGCTTTGTTAACTCTTATCTTATTTATGTTCTTATTTTGTTTATCTATTTTTCTTTCTTTCATTATGTCTAGCTAAGTTAATTATGTCAAGGTGAAAAGGTTACACTAATGGTGTAAGAATAAGTATGGTATAAATTTAATATGGACTTTAATGTTTGATACTAACATGTTTTATATTTATTATCTTGTTCACTCTTTAATACTTTGCTTGGTAAATGACTAATCTTGATTTATGTTGTGTAACAATTGGTACAACAAATACTTAGCACTTTCATAGCCCATACTGTATGGTATAACCGACACCTGAGCTATGAAAGGAACTTGATTTGTTGTTAANATTGTTGCAACAACAAAAAAACCCGAATCTGTCCTCCAGCCCGAGCACTCTTCAGTATTTTGGCCATATCTGGATAACTAATATAATCATGTTAACAATCTATAATCTAATTGGAACCTTCTTTATGTGTGGTTTCCAATTGAACAATAAGAGTTTATACTATACTTGTTTGACATACCATTAGTGGAACCTCTAACCTTGATATTTGTTATTATCATTGTTTAATCCTTACTTCAATATTTCATCTCAAAGTTGTCATCTTTTTCTTCTTCTTTATTATTGTTATTATTAGTATTAGTATTAGTATTATTACTACTACTATTATTAGTACTATTATTGTTGTTGTTGTTGTTGTTGTTGTTGTTGTTGTTGTTGTATTATTGTTATTTATAATTTGTACAATAACCTCCATGTGGTTTGACCCCGATTTTGCCGGGTTATTTATTACTTCGACACTCCTGCACTTGGGAGAAGACAATAATATTTTCATCGTGTCACCCATCAACCAAATTGAATTTAAAAGAAAACTATTTATTTCCCTTAATCTACTGTATTTTTATAGAGTTTCAAGTTCAAAATATTTTTTATAAGTGCACTATTTATATAAACTATGCTTTTGGATTGTAATTTTTAAAAAACAAAAAAATCAAGTATACATATTATTTTGATGTGTTTTTTCAAATAAAAAAATTCAAAATATAAACCAAAAAGTCTACGAAAACATCTAATTAAATAAATCAATAACCATTTTATTAAATCATTGATAACCAATTATACAATACCTTATTCAATAGTTTAAAATTTTAAAATAAGATATTTCTCATTAACTTAAATCCAACTACATTTATTCTATCAAATATTAAGTTAATAAAATAAAATATAAGATAGTTGTAGATCTTTATAAATTTTAAACTTAAAAAATATTAAAAAGTAGAATAAATAATTTTTGAAATCTTATTCAGTACCTTAGAATTTTAAGTTCAAATGATTTTCCCACGCTTTTAAGATGATGAATATCTATATTTATCAAGAACCAATTGGCAACGAAGACCGTCTTTTCGCTTGAAGGCAAACATCACAAAGAGAAAAACCACATCCTCAGTCAGGCATGACAAAGTGCCCTCTCAAACTATCAACACATTACAGGCACAACAAAGTGCCACCCTTATTTGAAACATAACACACACAGTACACAAGTACAACAACTTCTCAACAGGAAATAGCACCTCCTTGCCTTTGGATGCACATTACTCAAGCCCAAGCTTCGTTCTCATCATCACAACGAAATCAGAGACATTCTGTGGATCTTGAAGAGACTTGGATACGCTCTCTTTCTGCAAGCACCTCTTGCAGTAAGCAATCAGCTTCGGACAATCAGCCTCTATATTGAAGTTGTCGATGGTTTCATAGGCATAAAACCAGCAATAGAAAGGAAGTAGTGCTACATCAACGTAGCTGGGGGTCTCGCCCCCAAAGTAAGGCTTGTCTCCAAGCTCTCCTTCCAAGAGCTTGAGGCTGTCAATGAAATCCTTCTTGGCTGACTCCTATATTCTCCTTTTGTTGTCCGTATCTTCCTCCCGAGGTCATGGCCGGTTTTGCCGAGTTGTCTTATTGACTGGATGGCATAGACATGTTGAACATTCTAGCAGATGAAGTAATCCAGGAACCCACGCTTTCATTTGCCTTTTTTCCCATCCTTTTGTTTCCTTCTCCTTCTATGTAAAGTATTCGGAGATTGATGTCACCAGGCTCGAGGAAATTGAAGTTGTTGAGCATTTGGATTGCAATATGCCATAAGGAGTTCCTTATCGCTTAACAAATGAATGTATGAATTAATAAGATAGATTTTGATTCAAGAGAAGGTTTGATATATAGATTTTGATTCAAGAGAAGGTTTGATATACTAAACCAGAATAGCGATTAAAAGAGTCGATAACAAAATATTTGACTATTAGATTGTAATCAAATTTTCGCACCAGGTTCTCGAGCCCAGTTACATAGAAAATCCACTATATTTTTACTAGGTTTTGCATGGTTGTCTCATTGACTGCATGGCCTAGACGTGTTGAACAAAGAGGTGCCACCAGCCTTTTTATACTTGAAGGCAAACATTACAAAGAGAAAAAACCACATACCATGTCAGGCACAATAAAGTACCACAGAACATAAACATGTATATTACAGGCACAACTAAGTGCCCGCCTTATTTGAAACATAAGTCACACACAACATAAGTACAACTTATTAACACGGAATTGCACCTCCTTGCCTATGGATGCACTCTACTCAAGCCCAAACTTCTTCCTTATCATCATAACAAAATCATAGACTTTCTGTGGGTCTTCAAGAGACTTGGATACACTCTCTTTCTCCAAGCACCTCTTACAGTAAGCAATCATCTTTGGACAATCAGCCTCTATATTGAAGTTGCCGATGGTTTCATAGGCATAAAACCAGCAATAGAAAGGAAGTAGGCTTACATCAACGTAGCCGAGGGTCTCGCCCCCAAAGTAAGGCTTGTCTCCAAGCTCTCCTTCCAAAAGCTTAAGGCTGTCAATGAAATCCTTCTTGGCTGCCTCCTGATCTTCTCCTTCTGTTGTATATATCTTCTTCCCAATCTCATATAACTGAGGGTTCATATCACACCATTGCATAACAAATTAGTATAATGATCACCACACATAATTAGGTAAAAGTTGTGGCAAATACATCCAACGGAAATAGAACAATTTAAAAAAATTGTGTGTTTTTTTTATTATTATTACAAATAACGGTTATTTAGTTAAAAATCAAAATATATATATATCTCATGCAAATTAATTTATATATACATTAAATTAACCCCAAAATTTTATTAACATATTTTATCTTTTAACTAAACAATCATTGTTTCCAATAATAATTGTATATAACATTAATATTTAAATACATGATTATATTGAACTATATTATTTTCCTAATATTTTTTTAATCTATATTATTTTCTAAAACTTGAAACGAACAATTTCCTTTTAAAAACAATTCACCACACATAGACTTTTTGGCATCACAAAAGTCAAAGGTGATAACATTTAGCGACAAATAATTGATGAGGAAGGCAAAGCCATTCATTGTTAGAGAGGTTAGAAATTCAAAGCAGCTAAATATTTAGCGACAAAGATGGTGATAACATTTTTTTTAGTTTTCTGGGCAACTATAGGAAAACCTCATTTTGTCACTATCAATGATATATTCTTGGAAAACCTCAAAATTGTCACTATTAATTAATTAAAGTATCATCACCTAAGTCCATAATCTTGTCTTTAATGCATTGAATATGTCATTTTTTAAAGTTATCTTGGTGCGTTGTAAAGCAATTGGATCGAATCAATTTGATGATCCTTATACAGAAACATCTACATGAACTCTCATGAACTCACAAGAATGAAAATATAGTTCATCAAAAATGAAATGATCAGAAACCTTAATGGTTAATTTGTTATAATGATCAGACTTCTCCACCATTCCATATTGTGATGCCTAATTTCTTCCGTAATTTGGTATTATTCTTCAGGATAATTGCACTGGCGATGTAAAATTCAAACTAATCAAATTGTAATGCGGGTTTAATAACGTCATGGCTCAAAACCAAACAATAATAGAAAACACAAAAGATGAACCCTTTATATTTATTTAAAAAATAATAATTTACCTTCTTATCAACAAAATCTGCCCAGAACCTAGATTGAGCTCTCTCGTAGGGATCAGAAGGCAACAAAGGGGCCTTATCCTTCCACACCTCATCAATATACTGAACAATGATAAGTGACTCACAAACAGGTTTCCCATCATGGACAAGAACTGGGATTTTCTTGTGAACAGGATTCATTTGAAGAAGTAAAGCACCTTTGTTCCACAAATCTTGTTCACTGTACTCATACTTTACACCCTTTTCAGCCAATGCTATTCTCACTCTCATACCAAATGGACTTGCCCACAAATCCAACAGGGTTACTTGATCACCAGCCATTCTTGAAGTGAAAAAGAAGATGCTTGGAGTATTGCTACGCTTCTTGGACTCCAAAGGCTGAGGTCCGACAGAGTGGAGACGCTGGTATTTGCTGTAAGTAAAGGCAGGAGGGGTTTTGTGCGGTGGGTTGTCTTCTTATTTATTCCACGTCATGTTGAACATTCTAGCAAATTACGTCATCTAGGACCTCATGCTCTCATAAGCCTCTTTTCTTGTCGTTTTGTTTCCTTCTCCTTCTATAATATATACAGTATTCCAGGTCTCTCTACGAAAATGATTGTATTGAGCTTTGTGGCACGTGCATGTATGATGTAGCAGGACATAGGACGTAGGAGCTGTTATTTCATTATTTGGGTTGAGGTTATTAGAATACTTGAATGCATAAATTTTTGTAGTTTTTAAATTTAAATTAGTTTAGTTTGGTATGTTGATCCGAAACTTAATTGTTGAACTGGTTTGAGTGAGATAATAAATTAGGATAAGTAAAAACCCGATTAATAATTTTGATAATTTAGCAAAACTATGATGTGATTCATTTTCTTTTAAATGAGTTTTCTCTTCTAACTAGAGATTTTTTTTTATTTTGTAAATTTATTATTAATATTTTTTAAATTTTATTATATAAATACTAAAAAAATATTTTATTTTTTCAATGTAAGATTTGAAATCCTTTAGTATATAGATATTTTATGTTCACAAGAAAAAAAATTATTTTTTTAATATGTGATTTGATGACTTTTAATATATATACTCTATATTTATAATAAACAAGTTATGTTTTTTAAATGTAAAAAAAAAATCTTTTTAGTTTAAATAATTCAATTTAAAAGGATAACATACTAACATAGTATCTTTTCAATGTGAAATAAAAAATCTTTTAAAATAATCTTTTAAACTTTATTATTTATAACATATATAGCATATATTTATATGGATTTTTTTTATTTTTTCATATAAAATATTAAAATTTTTATTTTTTAATCTTTCCAGGTTGACCCGGTGATGCAATCAAAAAATTGATATATTCTCCTAAATACAGGAGTGTCGAAGTAATAAATAACCCGGTAAGATCAACAAATGTTAAAATTAGAGGATTCACAAATGGTATTCTAAACAAGTATAATATAAAATCTTTTTATTACTTAACTGTAAACCACACACAAAGGAGGTTCCAATCGAACTATAAATGGTTAACATGATTATATTAGTTATCTTATTTGAATAATATTAATATTTGTAAATGTTATCAGGTATTCATAATTATAACTTATGTCAACAACAAATTAAATTCTTTTCATAGCATAGGTATAGGTTTTACCATACAATTAGGCTATGAAAGTGCCAAGCATTTGTTATATCAAGTATTATATAACATAAATCTAGATTAACTATTTAACAAGGTATTAAGAATTAATAAGATAAAATTAATAAAATATGTTAATATCAAGTTGTTTAGGATATAAACATTGAAGTTCATATTAAGTTTACATTATACTTATTTTTACACTATTAGTATAATCTTTTCACCTTAACATAATAAACTTAGCTAAATATAATGAAGAAGAGAAACATAAATAAATAAGATAAAAATATAAATAAGATATAAATGAACTAACTAAAGAAAAGAAAATGAAAGGCATAAGTAAGAGATTAATGAAAGCAAATCTTAAGCATTACAAAAATATAAAGAAAATGAGTAACAACATAATCTTAATCTAAAAACTAAGATACATAAATGTATGGCAAATGCCTCCTTTTAAAGGCTAAAATTTAAAACTAAGATACATAGATTTTGATTTCTCTATTATTGCTACAATTTGAACTTGAAAATAACATTTTTAAATCTTGAGCTCCTCATAAAAGTTTTAAGCAGGTCTTAGCTTTTTATTCATATAAAACAAACTCAAGTCTAAATTCTACAGCTCCAAATATTACTTGATGACTGAATAGTGTTATAGTTTAAACTAAACCAACATCTCTTTTTTAAATTTAGCGCTTTTTTGTCTTTTCAATTTCAATAATTGAACTAATCAATTAATCATTTTATTTATGTTATAGGCCTGTATTTAAGATGAATATTTACTATAAATTAAAGGTATCTTATATTATTAGATATGTCATTATAAAACATGTTTTAGCTAATGAGTTATTGATACTTCAAGTGTAAAATAAGAATATAAAATCTTGATAAAAATACACTTTTAAATACTAATCAATTGATCAATTAAAAGAGATGTGTGTATTTTCAAAAATAAATTTGAGGTCATGGTATCATCAGGTGATGATAAAGGAGCAAGATATAGCTAGTTTTGAGACCTTATTTCAAAGACATGAGTAGAGAAAATATCTTCTTGATCGGCATAAGTTTCATGAATATCTTTATGATTTTTATTTTAATAATGATTGTGTTGATAATAATAGCATAAATAATTAAAATAATAGCAGTGATGAGTTTATTGATAATATCATAACTGATGGGTTAGAGATTGAGTATAAAAATAACATGAAATGTGCCCAACAAAAAAAAATGATTTAAGTTATGTTGATCATATTTATTATAAGCTAACTATTATCACTAAGGTTAATACATTCTAGAATTATACAGATAGAACACATGTTAATGAAGCATGATTGAGGTTTGGAATTCATTACTTTAAAAGTCAATGAAAAAAAATAATTCATCAATTATTGTTTCTTATGTAAATTTTAAAATGAAGGGACTTAAATTGATATCTAAAATTATTATACACTTGAAATTAAAAAAAAATGAATGGAAACTCTTGATTAGAATTTGATAAGATTGAGAAAATAGCAATTTGAACTCAATGACAAGTGCTCTTAAACCCATAAAAATTACATGATAATTTTAAAAAATAATTATTTTTTTATATTTTTTCTATTTAGTTCAGAAAAATATTTTAATTTATGGTGCTTTTTATTCTTTCCATTTAGTTTAGGAAGCATTTAGTTCAATATTATTTTTTAATTAGTTTAAGTCTAACACTAGCTAAAAATATGATTGCTTAACTTGTATCTTAGAAGACTATTTAAAAAGAAATAATCATTAATAAAAATTTAAATTTTAAATTTTGGCACAATAATACAAGATTTTATATTAGTTACACATGTTGTAATTATTATCTTTCTTGTGTTATTTAATAATGTATAGATCATGGAAGGAGAAGGAAGCGAAACAACGAGGAAAAAGGCAAATGAGAGCATGAGGTACTTGATTACGTAATTTGCTGTCATGATGAACAAATCATCGTCCAGCGGTCAACAAGTCAACTCAAGAAAACGGGACATATTCACCCAGCACACCCTTACTTACAACAAATGCTGGCTTTTCCACACTGACAAACCATAGCTTTTGTAGTCCAAGAAAACGAAGAAGCCTAACTTTACTTCAAGCATCTTCTTTTATCACTTCAAGAATGGCTGGTGAACAAGTAACCCTGTTGGATTTCTGGTCAAGTCCATTTGGTACGAGAGTGAGAATAGCATTGGCTGAAAAGGGTGTAAAGTATGAGTACAGTGAACTAGATTTGAGGAACAAAAGCGATTTGCTTCTTCAAATGAATCCTGTTCACAAGAAAATCCCAGTTCTTGTCCATGATGGGAAACCTGTTTGTGAATCACTTATTATCGTTCAGTATTTTGATGAGGTGTGGAAGGAAAAGGCTCCTTTGTTGCCTTCTGATCCTTTCAAGAGAGCTCAGTCTAGGTTTTGGGCAGATTTTGTTGACAAAAAGGTATGCTTTTTTGTCCTTAAATGGTTCGAGTATTTGGCTTATGATTTTTTTTTGTTTTGAGGTATGACTTGATTAAACCCACTTTGCAATTTGATAAGCTTGGAAGAATTAGAATATTATATCACCAGTACAATTAGCCCTTGAGACTAATATATAAAATCACGGAAGAAATTCGGCATCACAATATGGAATGGTGGAAAAGTCTGTATGATATTCATTTCTTTTTCTTCTTTTTTTGGTAAGTAGTATGATGTTCATTTCAAGTGTTCTTGGGCACCAATTCTTTTTTATATAACAAATTAGCCATTAAGGTTTCTCATCATTACTGTCACTCTTGTGAGTTCATGAGAATTAAAGAAGAGTACTTTGGCACGATGTTTCTGTACATGGATTACCTGATTGGTTGGGTCCAACAACTTTCAATAAAAGTAGTGGATTAAAGATAAGATTTTGGGCTTAGGTGATGATGCTTTTGTTATATTGGTGGGCAGTCACCTTCAAGTATATATCCAAAAATATATCATCGATTGATGACATTATTGAGGTTTTCCTATTGGTGAACTTCCGTTGGTTAAAAAAATTGCCATGATGAGCCTTCCATCTATTACTTAATTATTAGTCACTTTCAACGCAGCAAAGTAAATAAGACGTTACACACCATCTTAATTTGTTGCTACGTTAGCTGTCTTTGAATTTCTGCCCTCCGAAACAGTGATTGGCTAGACAGAAATTGCATGTACTGGTCCAACCGTTGACCCTTGTGATTCCAAAAGTCACTAATTTGTTTTACAATGGTGTGATATGAATCTGTAGATGTATGACTTTGGGAGGAAGATATGGACAACAAAAGGAGAAGATCAGGAGGCAGCCAAGAAGGATTTCATTGGCAGCCTCAAGCTCTTGGAAGGAGAGCTTGGAGACAAGCCGTACTTTGGGGGCGAGACCCTCGGCTTCGTTGATGTTGCACTACTTCCTTTCTATTGTTGGTTTTATGCCTATGAAACCATCGGCAACTTCAATATAGAGGCTGACTGTCCGAAGCTGATTGCTTACTGTAAGAGGTGCCTGCAGAAAGAGAGCGTCTCCAAGTCTCTTAAAGATCCACATAAAGTCTATGATTTTGTTGTGATGCTGAGGAAGATGCTTGGGCTTGAGTAGCGAGCATCCATAGACAGGGCTGGCACTTGGCTGCGCCTGTGTTATGTACTTCGTTTTGTTTTCTGTGATTTATGTCTAGGCTAGCACTTGGTAGCGCCTGTGATATGTTTGCACTCTGAGAGTACTTTGATGTGCCTGGCTTGGGATGTGTTTTATCTTTGATGTGCCTGGCTTGGGATGTGTTTTATCTCCATGTTTATTCATGGTAGAAAATAATATCGTGTGGGTGAGGATTTAATTTATTAAACTTAATAATTAAGACTCTAAAATTATTATTATTAATATTTATTTATTTATGTGCATAATGGGAAATTTCTTACTCACTGAAGGGACCAGGTCCTTAAATTCAGTAGGCACAAAGATTTTTATACAGCACCTAACCTAACCACATCCTAAAGGAGACAACCATATACAGCTCGGAGAAAAAGAAATTCAGCAATGGCAACCAGAAGCCATTCCATCAAGATTGATGGAGGCTCCATGCATTAGTTTTCGCGGGTAAATGACAAGGTTTGTCACTATTCTCTTACCTTTTTTATGTTTTTGTCTTTGTACAAAAAAAAAAAGATAATCCTTAAATATATATATATGAAAATCATTTGTTGAGCCATTAGCAAATGAATCATTGATGTAGAAAAAATAATACAATAAGAACAAATACAAACAATATAATATTATTGAATAGAATTATTTTTAATTTAAAATTTTATTTTTTTATTAATTTACCACATGAGTAACATGTCCTTCCAATAAGTCTATATCTCCTTAAATAAATATGAAAATCAACTCAAAAAAACTAAAAACAAATCAATAAAAAAACAATAAAAATCCTAAATGGACTACAAAAATAAAATTATTAAACATGATAATTAATTTTATAAATAATTAAGAAAAAAACAACTTTGAAAAAATAATTTTTTTAAAAAACCTCATGCATCGGTTTTTCCATGTTAAAAGAAAAGGCAACTCTTGAATTTATAATTTTAGATATCAACTCTAGTTGCTTCATGTTAAATTCTACATAAAAAAATCAATTAACAATTTAGAGTAATTAATTATAAATCTTAAGCTTCATTTATCAACATGTATTATATCAATATAACCATTGAACAAAATTACTTTTTCAATAATAGCAAACATGTAATCAAGCTAATTAGCATAACTTTAATTAATAATTTTATTTTGTTAAGTATCTTTTATATTTTATTTGCACTCAATTTTTAACTTATCAGACACTTAATTTATTAATGAAAATATTATTGATGACATTATCATTGTCATTGTTTATGCTATCATTATCAATATAATTAACAACAAAATAAATATTATAAATTGATAAAAAGTATTAACTCACATCTAGATAATATTAATTCACATCTACCTTATCCTCCTCATAAATAGAATTATTAAAATTTTTATAATATTTATCTCAATTAAGAAGTTATCATATCTACTCGTGCCTTTAAAAATAGATTCTCTTATTGAACTATGAATTAGTAGCCATTGTTCTTCTAATTTTTCAGATTTATTTTTGTTTTCAATATCTCTTCTAATTAACAAGATAATCTTCAACTTGCCTATACAATTTTATTATTGCTAGTTGAGGAGTTAATTTTGTAATTTCTATTAATATCTTTTATCATCAACTCTTAAATATTTATTTTTGAAGGACAAATCTCTCCACCTATTTTCATATAAGTACTTTCTATTTTATTTTATGATATCTTTTAAATATAGTTATTCAATATCATATACTAATTAACCACAAGAAATTATTACGTTTTGATACTAGAGAAAAGTATATGAAAACAACATAAAAAATAATAAGGATAATCAATAGAAATTTTTTTTGAATAGTACCTTTACACCTTAAATTATAATTAAAATTTTTTATTTCTCAATAATTCACTATACCAACTAATATACCTCTTTAAATAGTTTATAATTTTTTAAATAAATTCAAAAATAGTAAACAAACCAAAAAAAACTAAAAATAAAAGGGAAATAATAAAAATTCTAAACAAACTAGGAAAAGTAAAATTATTGAGCGTGATTTTTAATTTTAAAAACAAAATAGGAAAAATAAAAATAACTAAAAAAACATTAATTTTCCTTAAAATCCTCGCATTTGTTAAATTTTTTAAAGTGTATAAAATAACATGTGAGATTTTATTTAAACGCCTATACTTCTATTTTCATCGATAACAGAGTGACTTGGGTTGGATTTGTGGTGAGAGAGTACAATAGTTTTCTAAAAAAGCACAGTTATCGTATTCATTCGAGAATTTGCATGGAAAAGGTTATAGATTATCTGGTGAATCTAAATTAATTATCTGTCCCCCAACTATCACATGAGTATCAATTGAGTTTCTAAACAAAATACGTTTTCAATTGAATCCCTCATCTATCAAACACTACCAAATTAACCCCCTATCAAAATTTATAATTTAGATTAATAAAGACAAATTTGAGAAAAGGGACTAATTGAGAACTGCCCAGTAGATGGAGGATCCAATTGAGAATTTCTTATTTAGACCCAATTGAGAAGTGGATTGGATGATATAGTTGAAGAATTTCGTTCATTCACTTAGTTAAAGAAGTTTTTGCCGCTTCAACAATGGCTGTAACACTGTTGGATACAAGGGTAAGCCCATTTGGCATGAGAGTGAGAATAGCATTAGAAGAGAAGGGTGTGAAGTATGAGTACAGTGAGCAAGATTTGAGGAACAAGGGTCCTATGCTTCTTCAAATGAACCCAGTTTACAAGAAGGTCCCAGTTCTTATTCACAATGGGAAACCAATCTGTGAGTCTCTTATTGCTGTTCAGTATATTGATGAGGTATGGAATAACAAGTCTCCTTTGCTGCCCTCTGATCCATACCAGAGAGCTCAATCCAGGTTGTGGGCTGATTTTGTTGACAACAAGGTATGTGTGTGTCTGTCTTTGCTTTCTATTCTTAGTTTTGGTATCTGCTTTTACCTCTTAGACTCCGAAATTATTTGTTGTTGAAAAGGCCAACCATTTTGCTTCGATCTGGCATACAAACTTGTAAAAATTATGTGGATTTTTACCTTATTTTCGCCACATTTAGTCAACTGTAAAGAATTTCACCTATATGGAGAGTATATTTTTATGATGAGTCCAGTTGGGTTGATTGGAGGAAATACGACAAATGTATGATAAATTTGATGAAATTCTTTAAACAGGGTCTAGTTTGCAGAAATTACACAAACAAAGAGAGCTAAATTGGGGATTTTCCAATTGAAAATTCCCTCTTTGACTTCTTTGGTTGTGTAATTTTGATTACAAGGTTTATTTGTTATTCAATTTTAAATGGTTGGATATGAATCTGTAGGTGTATTTTCCTGGGAGGAAGACATGGACAAAGAAAGGACAAGAGCTGGAGGCAGGCAAGAATGATTTAATTGAGTCCCTCAAGTTGTTGGAAGGAGAGCTAGGAGACAAGCCTTATTTTGAAGGTGACAACCTCGGCTATGTGGATATTGCACTTGTTCCTTTCTATAGCTGGTTTCATGGCTATGAGACATTTGGTAACTTTAGCATAGAGGCTGAGTGTCCCAAGTTAATTGCTTGGTGTCAGAGGTGCTTGCAGAACGAGAGTGTATCCAGATCTCTTGCAGATCCACAAGAAGTCTATGGTTTTTTGGTGGAGCTGAGAAAGAAGTTAGGGCTTGAATAGATGGAAGGATGTGCATCCACAGGCAAGCTTGTTTGGTTTCTGTTTTTCTGCTTAGTGTAAGCCTGCAAGCTTCTATCTGGAAATAATATTGTGGACACGTAGTTTTGACCTGTTTTTGTTAGAATCTGAACTCAATTTTTTGGGCTTATGTTCTCGTTTAAGAATATTTCAAGCTTCAATAAAAGCCATTCAAATGCTTTTAGTTTTACCTACATAATGTTCGAAATTTCTTTTCATACTATAAAACACTATCCAAAATATAAGCTTTGCATGTATATTTATTAACATCATCATCTACCCTCTAGTTTATCCTTTTCCATAATTTATCACGACCACATACACTCTGCAGAGGAAGATAGCAAATCTGCTATAAAATCCCGCTTTCTGCTATTAGAAGACTTTAGAATGGAAGAAGGGAATATTAGTGATCTTGTGATACTTTCTTATTCGAACAATGGCACATTAGGTGACACTATCCAATTTCTGGATAAGCCATAATGGCATGAGAGTCAAATAGCGTTAGCAGAGAAGTGTGTCAAGTATGAGAACAGTGAAGAGGACTTGAGGAACAAGAGTACCTTCCTTCTTCAGATGAATCCAGTTTACAAGAACATTCCTGTTCTCGTCCCCAATGGAAAACCAGCTTGTCAATCCCTTATTATTGTTCAGTACAAGGACAGGGAAATGCCTCGTAATTGTTTGTTTTAAGTGCAATGTCGCAGCATTTCAGGCAATTTCTTTTATTACATATGTTCAGCCGAATATCTCCGTGTTATGAAATATCTCACAAAAATGAAATTCTACATAAAACTACATAAAAATAAAAGAAGAAAAATGAAAAGAACCTTAAACTAGTCATCCTCAATCATCTTTTATTGGGTGGAAATCATTCATACATGAATAATCATATAAGTTAATCTTTTTTCTATGTAGAAAATTAAATTTTGTAAATACATTAACTGGGCCAGAAAAGTTACCGGGTTTGATTGAGCCTGAGGAGGCTGCTGTCAATGTTGTGGTTGAATTTCGTAGTTGAGGGAAGAAGAAGATGAAGAAAATGCAGAGAAATGGGGCCTGGGAAATTGAAGGAAAATGAAGAAAAAAGGGAGCTAACGGTATATCTAGTTTAGAAAATTAAAAGTGAAAAATGTACTGGTTGGTTCGCTTATTATTTTTAAAAAGAAAAGTTAAATGTGTGTTTAGTGTCAAGTTGCAATTGTTTCTATATAGATTTTTTATTTTTTATTCCGAGTTCATGGGGTTGCCATGGCACCTACAGCATTAGTTGTGGGTCTGTGGGGTTCCGATGTGAAAGTCCCGAACCAACTCATGGAGGATTGGGCTCGGAAGGATATTCTAGGAACGTGTACATGGGCTAGATGGGCTAATATAGTTGAAGACTTGATACTGATGAACAAAGAAAATCAGATTTCTCTTCCCGAAATCCTGACATCTTTAATACAGTTGAGGACTTGATATTGATGAACAAAGAAAATCAGCTTCAAGATTTGTACTTTGTACAGTACCCTTCTCCTAAACTCTCTAGTAAATAGAGAAGAAAGAAACTTACTAGTGCCAAGTTCTTTGTCCTCAACCTGTTGATGGCTGTAACACTGTTGGATACATGGGCAAGCCCTTTCGGCATGAGAGTGAGAATAGCATTAGAAGAGAAGCGTGTCAATTATGAGTATGCTGAACAGGACTTGAGCAACAAGAGTCCTTTACTTCTTCAAATGAACCCAGTTTACAAGAAGGTCCCAGTTCTCATTCACAATGATAAACCAATCTAGGAGTGTCTCTTATTGCTGTTGAGGATGTTGATGAGGTGTGGAATAACCAGTCTCCTTTGCTATCTCCTCATCCTTACAAGAAAGCTCAATCCAGGTTTTGGGCTGATTTTGCTGACAAGAAGGTATGTGTCTAATCCGCATCCTACCTTGCGTATGCTTTGTGCTGCTGAAAAGGAATCGGTGTAAATTTTTGTGCTCTGTAGTCAATCATCAAATTAGCTGATTAATTCACTTGAGAATGGTGGAATATTACTCTGTAGGTGTACCGTTCTGGAAGGAAGACGTGGACGGAAAAAGGAGAAGAGAAGGAGGCGGCCAATATTGATTTCATTGAGTCCCTTAAGTTGTTGGAAAGGGAGATAGGAGACAAGCCTTATTTTGAAGGTGACAAACTCGGTTATGTGGATGTTGCACTTATCGCTTTCTATTGCTGGTTTCATGGATACGAGACATTTGGCAACTTTAGCATAAATGATAAATGAGGAGTACCCCAAGTTGATTGCTTGGTGTCAGAGGTGCATGCAGAAGGAGAGTGTATCCAAATCTCTTGCAGATCCGCAGGAGATCTACATCTTCATGGTGGAGCTCAGAAAGAAATTTGGGTTTGATCATTATATATGAAAGGATATGTGCTTCCATATACATGCTTGCTAATTTCTGGTACTCTGGTTTCTGTTTTTGCGCCTGGTATAGCTTCTATTGCAAAATAACTGTTTACAAGCACTTGGTTGTGACCTGTTTGTGTTAGAATCTGAACTCGCTTGTTGGCACTGGGATTGCTTAAAAAAGGTCCCTAGATAATCTAAGCCCCAATTGAATGCTCTTACTATTGCCAACATAATGTTCTGAATTCCTTTTCAATCCATGAAACATTATCCAAAACATAATGTTTGCATGAATATTTAGTACTATCGTTCTCCAGCTTAGTTCTTCCCCCTTTATCCCAACCACACACTCTGCAGAGGAAGATAGCAAATCTGCTGTAAAACCTCTCTTTCTGCTATCAGAAGCACAACATTGGGCGGCTAGAAGAGGCGTTTTCCATGCAGCAACCAGAGGGGATGGAAGAGGAAGTATACTTCACGGAGAAGGAGAAGAAGAACACAGATTTGAGAGCCGTTATATGTGGCAGAGACGGCCTTGAAGTCAGCAACTCAACCCGGAAGAAAAAGGTCTCCGAGTAGTTCTGACTTGGGTTTTGTGTTGTAATATGTTACAACTACCTTAGATTAGATCATGGTTATCCTTATTAGCTATTTTCGAGCAAATAGAATCATTGTTAGGCTAGGATATAAATCTAAATAAATAGCTAAAGGTGCATGAACAATTAGAAATAAAATAACATGATTTTCTATGATTTACTAAAAGATTTTGTGCAACTATATACTTTTATAAAGGTTGACAAACACTATATTTATAGTTAATAATCACATTCAAGCATGTACACATTCTATTTTCTTAGATAAACTTATGTTATAGTTAAAATCCTTTTTTTTTATTTGAAGTGTGTTAATAATATCTAAATTTTTTTCTTTTCAAAAAATATTTACTCTAGCCTACACAGTATAACGCAGGCCATTGAGCTAGATTTTAAGGTTATTTTTTATTAAATTATTTTGATCTCATATTTAAATTATAATTTTTAGTGTAATCTAATTTTATTTTAGATAATTTTTTTAAAATAATTTATTATTATTGTTATTTTTTTATTATATTATTAAAACTAATCAAAATTCTCGTACTTTTTAAAAAACGTATTTTTTTTCCAGCTTTAAAAAAAAAATAGTCACACATGGCTACCAATCTTGTAAATTCTATAGGCACGGAGCTTTTTATACAGGACCCGACCGAACCACCTCCTATAGGCCACGACCATATGCTGCCCGAACAAAAA